>SKCR01042057.1:0-133648 GCA_019454045.1 Zanthoxylum bungeanum | reverse complement strand
CATGTGTTGTATAGCCCAATTAATGTTTAAGAATTATTTTTTCCATGCTTAGTCTAATGAGTTTGATTTATTATATGTTACTGACATGAGCTCACATCGTTAGCAGTTCTATAGTGAGTTTATAGACAATCATCAAGCTTTGTGGGTGGATATCTATATTTGTTTTTTTTATAATTTGATTTGGATTTAATAATGTGATATTTGAATTTATTTTTATAAGTGTTTTAAAAGAAATGATTTTAGATATATGTTGAATTCGTTTATAATTATATGATTCTGTCTCGATGCTTGAAAATATGTTGATGTTTTTAAACAATAAAATTTTATTTCCATCGAGACGCTTCAAAACCCGTTTCCATCACGGTGCTTGATAGTTTTACATTTTTGACCCTTCATGACGCTTGTATATGTTTCATTCTGGCATCACCGGGGCGCTTGTTATAGGGTTCTGACCATTAAGAAATGGCTGGCCCACTACCATTTGTCGACATGGTCTTGTTTGGACATTGTCCGGTCTTTGCGCACGTTTAGGTTAGTGAACGCTTGTTGATTTTGATGAGACTATTCCGAAAAAACATGATATGAGGTTTTGATCACAGTTTTAAGATTTCGATGAGTTTATACATAATGAATTTTATTTGATTATGTTATTTTTAGTATCCATTCACCAGGTTGTTCAAACGATCTGACCCCCCCAACTCCACAGATTATTTTGCAGGTAGCTTTATTTAGTGAGCCATATGTCCTAGAGTTTCATATAATATGTAAACGGAATAATTTGTTATAAAATAGAATATGCATTGTTCATTTATAAATTATTTTGATTTAAATCGCATATTATAAATTATCCATTTTATCATTGATAACTTATGTGTCTTCTAACTTATTGTATGAGTGTCATACACAATATGATTTAAGTCTGAAGTTAGTAATCCAAAATAGTGCATAGAGAACAAACAAAACGAGTACTTTATTTTTGGTTTATCGATAGTTGTGGTACATTCTATAAATGTATGGTGACCTTTATCCTGGATCGTCCATGGGGTGACATGAGAATGGAGGCATCTTATATGATCTGATCATATAAGATTGGACCTAGATAGAAATGAATTTCTTATAATATCCGTTAAATAAAGAAATTCATTTCAATATACTTGATGGTCATATATTGATTGATCTGAATCCTGAGTGTACTACGAACTTCCGCATGGAAAGCTATGTCATTGGATTTACAAAGGTGAGGTTGGTGTAGAAATCCCGACTAATTACTACGTACTTTGGGGACATGGTTTGGTGTGTAGCTAGGGATGTCTTACATAGATATTGAGTTCACTCCCTCTTGTGAGAAGTAGAAGAGTATCTTTCTTAAGTGTTTATTCGGTATTTGAATGATTAGAGCACTCAAGTCTTTCTATTACGTATAGAAAGATTAATATTCATAATAGTTATGAATAAATTGTTCAGTAGAGAATCAATGATACTTAAGGTAAAAATAATTAGAGGGGTATAACATATATTTTGAACTGACTCTAATTATAAGATACTTGTGAAAGATTAATCTGTATCTAATGACTATATCGATTGACACCGACGTAGTTCAGCTTATATTATTTATCTACGACAACGAGAGTGCAGCTTTGAGCTTTTAGTGGAATAACCCGAAGTTAATAATTCGGAATATTTAATTAAAGAGTTTAATTAATATTCCGGGATTATTGGAGCTCGGAACTTTAGGTTCATTTGGTCTCCGTGCTAGCTCGATATAATGTAGCAAATTAAATATAATTGGATAGTCCAATTATATACTCATATATATATATATATATATATATATATATATATATATATATATATTATTAATGTAATGAATAATATATTTGTCACACACGAGACTTTATGCTAAATGTAATATAAGGTTTTATTTAAATAAATGATTATGAGATAATCCTTTATTATTTTAAAAAAGGTTGTAAATATTAAATTATTTAATATATCACTTTTGGAAATAAATGATTTTAAAATTCATTATTATAAAAATGGTCGTTACATCCTTTCATTTAGTAACACATTTCATGTCATTATGATGACATTTATCAAAAGGTTTTGATGTTACAAAATAATAGGACTGGCCGAATTTTTTGAGAAAAAAGAGTGAGGGTTTTGTTTAATTTTTGACAACCAAAACCCTAAGAAGAACAAAAGAAAAAAGGTTGTGTGTGATAATCTTAATCTCTAACGTGTTTAGAGATTTCTTTGGTGAGTCAAGCCCACTATTATTTTTGTTAGTTGCGAGTCATAGTATGGAAGACTCATTGGAAATCAAATCGAAAAACTTCACTTATCTTTCGGGGAGTGTTTTATGTTATTTTTTGGTGTATCTCTTTTGGGACAATTAGGGCTGATGTAAGGGTGTTGTGGGGTTGTTTTGGTGAAAATATTTGGACATGAATTGATGCCCTCAATCATGCAAAACAAGGGTTATTTTTATATGTGTTGTGCGCGCATTTCGTGTAAGAAACAGTCTAATTTTGGGCTGCTGTTCTGGGGCTGCTTGGTGGCTATTTGGGGCTGGAAAAATAGTCATAAACAGAAGCAAAACAAGTCTAAAAGGGTTGGATAGTTTTGGCTAAGAAGGGGAAAATGCAGAATAATTTTCCAGGTCGATCCTGGTGCCTAACATGTTTTCGTCGCGCAGAAAATCATTTCCTATAAAATCTTCTTCAAAGTCTAGTCGGCTGCTTCTACTGCCTCGTTGGCTTATGATTTTTATGGTGAAGACCTGTAGTGCCCAATCCCATACTTCTGAAGCATGAATTTGATCTCCCTTTGAAATTGCACCCCATTTTTCTATTACCACGTAGTGTGGCATTCCATACTAATAGATGATATTTCAGGCTATGAACTTAACTATCTGCTTAGCTATAACCTTACGAAATGATTCAGCTTCTACCCACTTGGAGAAGTAGTCCACGAATGCAACTATAAATCAATGCCTATTAGCTATAACCTCACTGATTAGGTCGATACCTCAAGCTAAGAAAGGCCAAAGCTCTGATAACCCATGTAACTTCGTTGGTGATAAGTTGTTCAAGTTTCCATGGGTTTAATAGTCGTGACAATGCTTCAAAAGTTCTGCGCAATCCGCTTCTATAGTCAAAAAGTAAAATCCTTGTAGCATAATTTTCCTCGACATGTTATGTCCGGTTATGTGCGGTCCACATACCCCCGCATGGACTTCCTCTTATTACCTTTTCAGCTTCGTCCTCATTCAGGCACCTTAACTGTATTCCATTAGACAATAATTTATATAAATCCATTTAAACTTTTGAACAAAGAAGCCAGCTTCTAAATTTCCATTCTGTCATTTTCTTAACACCCCGATAATTCCGACATGAATGTAGATGTTGTATTTTTACGCATAGCCCAATGATGAGTCACTTACTAGGTCACCCTCTGAAATTTGTAAAATTGTAATGATGAACAAAAAAAAGGAAACGAACTTCAGGGAACATAGCCAAAAGCCAGCTGGACGTCACCTATGTCTGGCCTACTTTCTCTCTAACCAAAACATGTGACCGAACATACTTTTAAGACCTAATTCTGACCAGACATGACACAACTGTTGGTGAATGCGCAGATTGTCAGTTACTAAAATTTAGAGATCCGACTGTCTTCGACTGGACATATAATTCAAATTGTATATCCGGTTGGACATCTATCCAGCTGACATGACACGTACAAAATTAAATTATCTGGAATCACGGGCTTGTAACGTCCAGCCAGAGATATATCCCAAACTCTAAATTCAGTAGGACATGGTTTGAGTTGTATCTAATATTTTAATTACCAATCACTCAGGATGAATTGGAGGAGGATGGGGGATTTTTCTCCCCCTTCCATCCTCAGACCCTCTATGTTCCACTATAAAAATGGGTCTTTTTAAAGTGTTGAGGAGGATCATTTGGAGAGGCTAGAAGCTTGAAAGAGTGATAAAACCCTAAGAAAAATAATAGTAAACACCTACCTCCCCTTGGAGTTCCATAGGTTCTGGTATGAAACCAACAGAGACCCAACAATCAGAAGCGTCTTTAGAGCCTAACTACATTAAAAAATGTACGACCTAAGGGCACTATTTTTAATATTTCTTCGCATATGAGATTTTGGTTTTGAAATAGTATCTCCAGCCGGACGTACACTACGTCCGACCGAACATAAACACACACCTGGCCAGATATAGATATATCCGGCCCCACTTACTATAATCTGTAGTTTATGTATGCTTAGTTACTTTCATGTTATGCTTGTTAGCTTTAATTTATGTATAGGGGTGAGCAAAACCGATTTCGGTTCTGGTTCCGCATAAAACCAGAACCTACCCGGAAAAATTCGGTTCCGCACTAAGTGGAACCGAAACCTACCCAATTAAATAGGGTACCCTATTATTCGGTTCCAATCCGGTTCCAGTCCGATTTTGAATTACCCTATTTTAAAATATTTTAATGAAAACTACATTCCGATACGAGTCCGTAGAAAAAAACTGAGACCAAATCGGAGTGTGAAAGCTCAAGAATGAAGAAAATGAAGTTACCTGGGCGAAAATGAAGTTAATAAATTCTACTTTGCTACTTAACATAGCTCATTAAGATACATTAAAGCATTTCAAAATCCACTGACTTAGACAAATTTAATAAATGAGAAGTTATCTGGGCGATGCTGATGATGAATTGACGAAACCGAGGGTGAATAGTAGTTTGTTACTTAAGCTTAGCAGCAAGCGTTTTTAGCGCGAGCGTTCTAAGCTTCAATACTGGCAAAACCATTACTAACGACTCTTTAAAATTTGTACAATTAAATAATGAACGCCAAATGTTTAAAATTTATGTTTATATAAACCGGTTCCATGGTTCGGTTCTGGTTCCGACCATTTTGGAACCGGAACCTACCCAGATAAAATCGGTTCCTTCATATTTGGAACATGAACCTATCCGATTACAACCGGTTTCGGTTCCAAACCCGGAAAATCGGTCCGGTTCCAACCTAATCACACTATTTAGGTTTATTACATGTTTACTTTACTATTCAGATTAGTATGCATGCCATGTTCTGTTTGCTATGTGAACTGCGAATGAAGTCTCGCCAGACTTATCTTATGTCAGACCAGACATCAATGATATCCAGCCATATGATTCCCCTCTGGTATATTGGATGGAAACTCATACATAAATTCCATAGCCGAATCCGAATGAACGATAATGTGGTTTGCAATCAAGATACAATTACATTTATCATGGGGATGATGGCCATTTGATAAGAATGATCAGCAACTGATGAGCTGAATGCTTTCATCCATAAGCCTTGACATCTTAAGCCTAGTGATAAACTCTAAAATGTCATTTGAGTTGTGGCAATTATTAGATAAACAATTTGGTTATGAATCTAGGGTTAAAAAAGTTCACCACAAAATGATATTAAATAGCTTGACCAAAGGAACTATGATTATGTCAGAATACTATACTAAGCTGAAATCAATTGTTAATGATCTTGCGTTGGCTGGTAATATCATGAGTGAAGTGGACATTATAAAACATTTGATTTCAGGCTTATAAACAAAATAATATCCTACGGTTGTGTACATTGATGCTAATATGTTGCACATGAACTCTAATGATGCCTATGCCTTATTATTATCACATGAAGCAAGTTTGGCTAAGGATAGTTCAGCTTTGGTTAAAGAAATAAATCCAGACTTTACAGTAAATTTGGTACAATATGATGGTGCAAAAAATGTTGGTAATGATGGCTAATGTAAAGGTTATGGTAGATGAGGTTTTCAAACATAGGGAAGGGTTGGTAATGCTTTTAATGGTCAGAACAAAGCTGTTTGGGCAGGCTATGAAAGTGGTCAAGGTAGAGGAGGATGGAATGCAAACCTTGGAGCATTTAATGGTTTCAATGGTGGAAGAGCAAGTGTAGACCCAAGAAGAAGTGGAGTATTCTATCAGATTTATTACAAACCTAATCACACTTGAATGCTATAATAGGTACAATCAGTTCTATGAGCCTAGATTCACATCACCATACTTATAACCACCACACTTTCAATCACTATACTTATAACCACGACACCTTCAAATATACACACCACCATCTCAACTGCCTATGATTTTCCTTATAAATCGAATCCATCTCCAAATTATCCTTCCACCTTACCCTTCATTCTCTGAATCCATATACAATTCATCACTTAGCCTTACTGATGAGTGGTAATTCTATCAATATTTCCCAATAATTTAACATAATATTTTGTATAGTTTTTCTTGAGTTTTGTGAATATTTTGATGTGTTTTGTGTTTATTTTGAAGATAAATAAAGTTTCAGGAAACTCTGGAGGTGATTTGGGCCAAAATAGTGAAAATTGGACGAAAACGGCATTTTGGTAATTTTCCACGTCGCGATGCCTAACGTGCGTCGGGTCCACAAATCAGAATCTGAGAAAAGTTTGACTTTGCTAACGTGCGCCGTGCCACGTGTCACCATCACAGCCGATCTGCTAACATGCGTCGTGCCACATGTCATCATCCTACGGTGTCGACAGTCGCCATCGCCATGTGTCGCGACGTGTCACTCCACGTCATCGCCACATAATCATAAGCCAATCAGGAAGTGCCACATGTCGCAATTCTATGGTACCGACAGTCATTTTGCCACGTGCCACCGCGTCACCGCCACATCAGCATCAATTATTGGCTCTCTTATCCCTATCTGACACGTGGCAGATAAGAATCTAGCCGACCAATCAGAAGCCTCCACGTGTCACAATAATTGAGCCCCAACCACCTTGCCACGTGTCACCTTATCACCTTATCCAGAATCTGCAACCGACGAACCAGAGAGTGCCACGTCGACAAAACTCGCGTCGCGATGCGAGATTGGCCTCGCGACGCGAGACCCCTACTGACCCCTATAAATAGAACGCGAAATTCCAATTTCAGTGGTACCACTCTCTCTCATCTCTTTGATGTAAAGATGAAGTTTCTCTCTCTAGCTTCTTTTAGTTTTTAGTTTTTTAGTTTTGTAATTAATTTTAATTACGTTTTGTAATAATAGTAATTTACTTTTTTACTTTTTTTTACAGTTTTTACTATTCACCATGATGAGGTAACTTCCCCAGCTAGGGTGAAATGTAATTCTTTTACTGTTATTATTTAGATTAATCTCCCTTAAAAATAATATATTAACTATTTAAAATATTGACTTAAAAGGATACCGCCAGATTGGTCGGTTGGTAATTCATTTTAATCTGGTTTAAACCTGACTAATCAAGGATACCGCCAGATTGGTCGGTGGTAATTAAATTTTTTTACCGCCTATATGGCAGGTTTATTTTGGTACCGCCTTTATGGCTGGTTGGACTTAATTTGACTTAATCAAGTTACCGCCTATATGGCTGGTTGGTAAAATAATCACAAGTTAATATATTATATTAAGTGAGATATCTAAATAGTAAATAGTAAAAGTTGATCATTTTACCTTAGCATTTTATTTTATTTTGCTTTTCAGCTTTTACTTTATGTCTTTTACTTTTCAGTACTTTTACTTATTGTCTTTTACTTTTAAGTTTTTACTAGCCCTAGTTATGTGTTAGTTATCTGGGGTTGTGATGAATTCTAATATCACCGGTTTATAAGGGGTTATTTTATAGTTTGGGTAATTTAAAGGTTTACTTATTAAGTCTTAAGCTTAATGCTTCTTGTTGTCTGATCACCAATAAGATTGATCTGGTAAATCTAAAATAAACTTGACAAAGGAATTTTAGGTTTCAGCCTTAGACTTAATAGCCCACGATCTTCCTTGAGGATAGATAACCCTTTAATAGATTTCCTTACAGGATAGACATATACCTGTCGGGCGGGGGTAGCCATAATTGGAACTTAAACTTAATGAATCCAGGTAATTTTTGGTTGACATAGATATATGGTTCAATTGGGTTAAACTGGGTATTTGCGGCTGACCATCGACAGTGGCTTTCGCATAATTTCGTGTTCCAGGTTAGTAAACCAATTTATTACACAAATATGAAATAACCACTTCATCTTTTAAAAGATATTAGAAAGATTCACAACCCTAGATCTTTGTGTCTTTTGTTATTTTCCTTAATATTTTCTTTTGTCTTTTTATTTATTTAACAAATCTTCAATCAACCAAATCAATCAAGCAATCATTCTCTTCACCCTCAATTAGATATTTGTAAATAAATAGATTCAATAATTAATAACAACAGTTGGAATTAAGTCCTCGTGGGATCGATATTTTTATACTACTTGAACGATACGTACGCTTGCGTTATAGGTGTGTGTTTACGCCGGTCAAGTTTTTGGCGCCGTTGCCGGGGACTTATTTTTCTTGAGTTATTAATTTTGAAGCTATCCAATTTACTTGTATCTAATTTTCTTTATTTTTATCTGTAATTTTTATTTCTTTCTTTTATTTCAAGTGATTAAAAAATGGAACATTATTGGGAGATTGAAAGATTACGTGCTTTACAGGAAGATACACCCCACATCTGGGAGCAACAGTCCGGTTTTCTGAGGCCTGTTATACAGCCCAACGACTATCACTGGATGCCAGAACCAAGCAATACTACATTTGCTCAACAGAACGTAATGGGGAGATGTTACATATGTAATGGTAACCACCCTAGAGATTATTGCGAATACAACTTCCATCCAGGGTGGCAGAGCTATCAAGATCCTTCACGGTATGACGAGCCATCACATTTCACAGAACCACATTTTCCATCTTATCCACCATCTATCTATGATTTTCATCAAGAACCAGAACCATCAGAGGAAGATCAGATGATTGACATGCTCAAAGATTGGGTCAAGAAACAAGACGAAAAGTTGGATACAATGCTTGAAACATGCCGAAATCAATTTGAAAGTATTTAGAGACAATCGGAATTCATTCAGAGATTGACAGATCAGACGAGACAATTAACAGAAAACTAGAGCTACATACCTCAAGGAAAATTTTCAGATGACACTGACAAAGCTTTCGAGTACCCAGAGATCCACAATGACACCTTAACAGAGGAGGAGACTGAGCAGTATCAACAACCAGAGGTATTAGTTCAGGAGCCCGAACCGGCAAAGTCTCGATTTGACTTTTATTATTCAGATTCTGACGAGGATAAAGCTGATCTATTTGTACCAACTGCACCAACAACGGAGGATCAAACTTTCAATCCTCAAAATGAATATCTTGGAGCATGCTTTACCATGATGTTTGAGAAGATCTACCTGAACCATCCATTCCAGTCGTATCAGAGGATGAAAACCTAATGTCAGAAACATCTTTACAACCTCAGACAGATACTTATGGAGCATGCATTTCACAGATGACGGATAAAGAATTGAATACGAAAATTTTAAAATTCATCTGTGAAGAAAATGTAGAGCAAGAAGCAGAGCAAATGGAGGAGTAATCGTCAGACCAAATTGAAGATCCAGTGAAATCAGGAGAAACATCAATGTTTTGGGGAGTACAAATCAAATATATCGCCCAAAAGCTTGACAGAATGGAACTTCCATTCAAGTCAAGCACTATACGAGACCTCCTGATTTTCTTTCTTTCGTTTCAGGAACCACTGGAGCAACAAGGAGCAAAAATGTGGCATAAGCACTAAATGGGACAAAAAAATTTATGCTACCTTACCGTTGTTAGAGACCCTTCAAAAGCAACGCTCATGGGATTGTCTTTAATCGGACATCCAAAACGACGCTGAAACCTCCTTGACAGATAGATTTCAGTCACATCTGGCTGAAGATGAAAAATTTAGTGCTAGTAGGGAGGCAACCCATGCACTTTGTTGTAATTTCTGTTTTCATATTTTGTGTATACATGTTGTAGAATTTTAATTTTGTGTGTTATTTTGTAGGGAAAAGCACAACGGAGCATTTTTAGAACAGAAGGAATGATGTTTTGCAATCAGGAAGAAAAGAGCTAATTCATTTGTGATGGCTGAGTAAAGAATGAATTCTTGAGACGCATCCTAATGAATTTATACTAAGCGAGTGGCGTATTGCATACAAAATTCCGTTGCCTTAATTATTGCTTTGATTTGCTTTTCTGTTGTAATTATCTTTATTTTCGTAGACAGGATCCAGACTTTTTGACCTTTCACGATTCATTTTGTTGTTTAGCTAACAAGCTTCCTTTGGAAGATACTAGTGCTATTATTACTCACCCGTTTCAGGTACTATAAATTCAGCTCATCATTGCACTTTGGAAGGCATCCTGATTTGAGAAAGAAATACATAAAAAAAAAATGGAAGCCACTTCAAGAAGACGAGTTGAAAACATCTGTGTGTTTTACGGTAGTAGTGTTGGTGTTAAACCACAATACGTAGAAGCAGCACAGGAATTGGGTCGAGTCTTAGCTGCAAGGAATATGCACTTAATATATGGCGGAGGCAATCTTGGACTAATAGGGATCGTTTCAAAGGCCGTACAAGAAGGAGGCAGTCACGTTTTGGGAATCATCCCAAAACCCTTGGCAGAGGCAAATCTTATTGGATCATCAAACGGAGATGAACTGATCGTGCTAGGTATGTCTGAACGACTGGTAGAAATGATTAACCGTGCTGATGCTTTTATCGCTTTGCCAGGTGGCTTGGGCACATTGGAGGAAATGTTTATAGTTCTATCTTGGGCGAACCTGAACATACACCAAGAAACCGCTTGGACTGCTTAACGTTGATGGATTTTATGATTTTCTTTGTGTGTTTCTTGATGATGCCGGGAGAAATGGGTTCGTGTGGAAACCTTTAAAAGAACTCCTCTTTACTGCCAGAACTGCTCGGATCTAATAGACCAACTCTTAGCCTATGAACCACAAATTGACCCTGTCCTTTCAAGATAAATTGGTCCGAGGACGATCGTGGTAAGAGGCGTCGTGTTAATCTGGATCTTAACCTTTAATCTCCTGTAGAATTTCAGCTAACCAGGTACGCCTTCTAACTCTTCTTCTATTGTATAAGACATTGGGGATAATGTCTCATTTAGGTTTAAGGGAGAGAATTAGTGATCAGTACCTTGTTTATTTGTGTGTTGTTCTATTTTTAGTTCAAAAATTTTCGAAAAATACAAAAAAAAATTGAAATTTTTTCAAAAAATTACAAAAATATTTTGCGTTTTTTGTTGTTTTTTATTTTGATAAAAAGGTGAAGAAATTGGAAGTAAAAGAAGCTGAGTAAGGAGTTTCCACTCTTGAGACGTATCTCAAACCTATTTCGGAACAAGTTAATTTTGTTTATTTCATTTTGAATATTAATTTGTAAATTCCATAAAATTGACTTCTAAAATGGATCTTAATACCCTCAGTTATCAGATATTATCAACATAACATAGTAAAATACGGACATGAGTTAAATTGAAAAGTTTGTTAATATTCAGGGTCTCTAGTTAATGAGGAAGCATCTAAAAAGCAATGGAGTTGGTTTTTAAAAAAAAAACAATGAGTCGAGTTATTAAGTGTTAGACATTATGACCCATAGCGTCACTGTTTTGTAAATGATATTGTATTATTGTACAAAATTAACTATGTGATAATGAAATTGCCTTTTGCCGTTTTGTAAATTATTTACTTTGATATATTAATGGCAAAAGTCCATATGATTAGTTCCGTATTGAGATGATATGAGACAGTATCAATATAAAAGGTTTATCATTAAATATCCCTAGTCGGAGTATTATCGAGATCGGACATCGATAATGCGGAATAGACTAGTATTGCACTTGTGCGCGTTGTGATGGCACAACGGCATAGTTCTCATATATTTAAGTATTGGATACTTATGCAAGTGCGATAGGAGGTTGTGTTTTACCGATGGTACGGAAAACAGCTTCGCTCTGGATAGACCCCGCGGAATCCCATTGGTAGTATGTATGTCTGCGTGTATGGGAGGCCGCATCAGGGTAGGTGTATATGGTCTTAACCTGAGACTTGCATCGCTAGTACTTGCGACAATCGGTAAACTTTGGTTTTGGTGGTTCGGGGCTTTAACCGGTTCTGTGTACACCTCTTCTGGGTTTATCGAGAATCGTAGTGTACTGGATGTGATGTCAAGATGGAAGTATCACTTCAGACATATGGAGATGATGATCACGCAGGATACAGAACTAGTACTCTATAAAAGGTTGCAACCGTCGGGACAATATGACCAGGTCAAGATTGTCCGATTTAAAGAGACTAGTTGTTTGATGTCCGATATATGTTTCGTACGGGGCAGACACATTTCCAGCCCCAGGCCTAACATGTGATCGTCCGATACTGGATCGATGTACGCGATACTACGGTACTACGCTTGATAAAGATCTAATATTCCAGTAAGAATATTTCTGGAGAATTGGGTAGGCATGGCGCTTTGCTAGAAGCCAACCTTGTCTTGTAAATCGGTAAAAACGTAGTACGAGGTACGTACGTGTTCGGATTATCCGACGACCGTATTTACTGCCAACATATCCGGAGATCTCTTGGGTCGCTTCCTGAAGATTCACCTATGATGTTTGATTCGAACTTTATTAATCTTGGATTAATTACGGAGAAACTTTATCTTGGATAAAATGCCTAATTAGGAGAGAGAACGATTAATTTGGAATTAATCGATAAAATAATATATTCGATATATTAAACGAAATTAGATTTCGACGCGGAATTAAAATCGGATTTTAATTCGGGCAAACGAATTAATTTAGAATTAATTCGTTAGCGATGTGAATAGTAATTTCGCTAGGCATAATTATTTAATTTACGTCGCGACGGAAATTCGTTAATTCGGAATTAGCGAAACCGAGCCCGAAAGTGTTTGCGGACACATTCGTATTTTGAAACGAGTGGGACCCGCAAATCACATCGCGAAGTCTCATCACTTGACACGACTAGTTGATGGATGTAACAAGTCACCTTTATTGAGTGACACATTGTCACTATTCACGATGTAAGTGGGTGAGGCCATTTAATGGCTTTTTGGAGGGAAAACTTTTCACCTTTTTGGAAGCATATTTACCAAATATTTTGGTAATTATTATACACTCTCACGGTTTTTGGAAAACAAGAAAGAGAAAAGTAAAGCATACCAAAAGCCTTCTCTCCCTCTTCTTCTTGCTCACGCCGTGAGCTTCAACAGGGCAAGAAAAATTGTTTTTCATCTTCTCCATTTTTGCTAGCACAATGAAGGATCAAAGGAGGTGATAGGGAAACAACCTTGGAGCTTGGAATACTAAAAGGCTTGAAGCTTCTCTCCCTTTTGTTCTTGGCCGAAAGTTTCACCTTGAAGACTCAAGGATTTTCTTCATCATTTTTCGTCACAAGCTTTGTAAGTATGATTCCGCCATGCTTCAAGCTTTGCATGTATAAATCGTGTGTTTCATTGGCTTATACTTTTTTGGGACTAATAATAGAAACCTACAATGGTATCATGGAGCCATGTTTAAGCATGAAATACATTAGGGTTAATTGGGGTAAAATTGATTGAAGCATGTTCTTGTGAAATTTGATGATAAAGTATGCTTATATGTATGTAATATGATGTTATACATGATCAATTTGAGAAAAATGCATTGGATGATTTTTCCCCAAAATGTTGCTTTGGCCGAATATGGAGGTCCTTGCACTGGATTGGAATTTTTTGTGTACAAGTTCATTAGATGACTTAAAACATATACGGGATGTAGATTAGTGATTCAATCGGATTGAAAACAAATCGAACCAAAAAATCCCTCTTGGCCGAATGCAATATGACATGTTAAAGGACTTGATTTTTGTTCAAATAAATGTTGGACATGTGTTGAACAAGTTATGATTAATAAATTAAATTGGTGTTTTGGAAATATTTGGTTTAATGAATTAATCATGGATTTACACTTTAATTAATTGAATTTTAAAATTTGGAATATTAAAATTTAATTAATGGGCTTAATTGTAAAATTGGGCTTGTATTATTATATTTGGGCATAATGGGCTTGGTTGGGCCAAGTAGATTTGGGCCAAAAGGATTGGATCCAATTTGGGCTTAAATCACTCCATTAAGTCCAAATATAGTAAAATGGGCTTTAATGTTTAATTGGGCCTTATGGGCTTGAAATTGATTTTATGGCATTTAAGGGTGATTCCTTATTTGGGCTTGGTAATTGGGTTGACCCACATTGACCAAAGCCCAAGCCTTAATAATCAATTGAAAGCCCATCGGACTTTAATTAAACAAACATTGGATGTTAGTTGGGCTTGGAGACCCAATTAGATTAGATTTAGAATCTAAGTCTTTAAAAGCACATTAAAAGTGTAAACATTTAATTTGGAATTAAATAAATTGAATTAGTATTGAATACGACTTAAATGGATTTAACGAGTAGTTCGATATAATTCGTGAATTCGTACCTTATGTACTTATTCTCAAACGAGTTGGACTCGCGCAAAATCAAACCGTTGTTTGAACATTGGATGATCACTTAAACAAAGACTAATTAATTGGATTAGATGGTTGTATAGCATGTCTTGATTGAATATATATGTATGTGATGAATGAATAGTGTATATCGGATGGATATTAGAAGGGAAAGGGTAATTTTAGAAATTATTGTAAATTTAGAATTTATAAATTGGACCTGCGTGTCCAGCCTTATCTCTTTGTATTCTCTTCTCACCTAATTCCCCTCAATGTAAATGAGGTTTCTCTTATTGTATTATGTAATTGGGTAGAAGTAGAATAGTGCTAGCGGGGAGAGGAAAGGGAGTGATTTGTTCTAGGAACAAGTTGTTTTATATATCCATCCGTATATCACTATTAATTTACTTTACGCGCTTTATGATGTTTTAGAAGCATGCTTAAGGGTGTATGATGATGAGACCTAACAAAGATAATAAATTGGTTGCCAATTACGCAAAAATCCCTCAATTATATTAAGCGATTATCCTTCCTTGAATGATTCTTGTTCAAGATCCAAAATTGGCATTGGTTTGTTGGCCAAAGTCAAGACCTTTGTCAATTGAGGATGTACTTGATCATGAGAGTTTTGTTCCACATCGGTGTCTTGTCCAAGTTGTGATTTGTTGGCCAAAGTCAAGATCACTTCTTGTCCAACGACATTGATTACGAAACTTTCCTTGTCAATGGGTCCCGCTTAACTGGAATCATTAGGTTTGTTGTGCCAAAGCCAAGGCCTAGATGATTCGGAGGATATGGTTAGGAAAATGTATTAGATACATTGGCATAAGTAATGTACATATGTTTTGGACTTGGATGTCCACCTAACCGGATCTAGGAATTGGATGGGATCCAATTGATCTTTGAGATCTACCTAGTTAAATAGCATACAGCTTGTTGGCCAAAGTCAAGGTTGTGTGTTATTTAACGGGATCCTAGCCCACTAGGAAATAGGATTTCCCGAGTTCTCAACAGAGGGTTAGAGACTTGATGAAAATAGTGGGAGGCTAGTATTGAATTTGCAATTTCGTTCAGATACTTAGCCTTACGCGTCTTTCAAAATTATTTCGTCTATTTATTAAAATTAGTTGGACTAATACATTGTTATTTTTCTTGTAACAGTTTGACTGTACCCATTTTATCGTTAACTAGATAGTTGGACTATCGTAGTTGAGATGGCAAGCAAGGAAATGTCCGAGACATCATCATGGGTGACAATGTCTTTAAGGGCACAAACTTCGCTGATTGGGAAATGAACCTAAGGATAGTCCTTGGGGCTGAGAGGATGCTGTACACTATACAGATACCTCTCCCGCCTAAGCCCACTGACCCACTTGAGCTGGAGTTATGGAAAACTCACAGCGATGATTGTGACACAGCTCAGGCTATTATGTTAGCTTCGATGACTCAGCACTTTCGTCGCCAGAATAGGACTTGGATCCTTATAACATGATGGCTAGACTGCGAGATCTCCACCGCACCAACAAGCGGATGGAGAGGTACGAGTTGGTGAAGAAACTCTTCCGCGCCCGAATGACTGAAGGCGCATCAGTTGAGGCCCACGGGCTCAAATGATCGCCGATATTGATGAGTTGGCCAATATGGGAATAGTCTTGGAGGCTGAGCTGACCGTAGATTTGATCTTACAGTCACTTCCTGATTCTTGGAAACAAATCATAATCAACTACAAGTTGATGGACACGGATGACTCTCTTGGAGAGCTGTTATCCATCTTGAAGGAGTCTGAAAAAGAACTCCATAAAGGGGGCAAGCGCGAGGCGCACTATGCATCGACCTCTCAGGGGCCAAGGGCTGGGCCCAAAGCAACTGGAGGGGTGAGGAAGAAGAAACATAAGAACAAGGGTAAAGGCAAGTTGACAAAAGCTTCTGGGAAGCCAAGGAACAAATCTCAAGATGTCTGCCTCAACTGCGGCAAGAAGGGTCACTGGAAACGTGACTGCCGAATGGGCAAGGGACACAGGGAGGATATCAAGGCAGGCAAGGCACTAGCCTCTGGTATGTTTGTTATTGAGATAAATATGACTACTTCTAGTTTTAAAAATTGGATTTTTGATTCTGGTTGTGCTGCTCATATATGTACTGATTTGCAGGATCTGCAGAATAGCAGGATGCTGGCTTCAGGGGAGGTTGATCTACGAGTCGGAAACGGAACTCCAGTTGCTGTTTTGGCTGTAGGGACTTTTGTTTTGGAATTGCCCTCGGGGCATGTACTTAAACTTTTGAACTGTTATTATATACCTAGTTTGACTAGGAATATCATATCTGTATCTTTGTTAACCCAGCATGGGTACACTTTTGTATTTAGAAACACTGGGTGTTATTTATATAAAGATGATGCAGAAATTTGCACCTGCGTTGCAAATAATGGCCTTTATATTTTGAATATAAATGAATCTCCTAAACATAAAATAACAAACAAAAGGCTCAAAAGGAGTAATCTAAAAGATGAAGCTTACATGTGGCATTGTCGTCTAGGACACATCAACAAGACTCGCATATCCACACTTTCGAAGAGTGGGTACTTGGACGGATTTGATCCTAATTCATATGATGTCTGCGAATCTTGTCTTTTAGGCAAAATGCCTAAATCACCTTTTAGTGGTAAAGGTGAACGTGCCACAGAACTGTTAGCCCTCGTTCATAGCGACGTATGTGGGCCCATGTCTAGCCAGGCTAGAGGTGGATATCATTACTTCGTAACCTTTACGGATGATGCATCTCGTTATGGTTATGTGTATCTAATGAGACACAAGTCGGAAACTTTTGAGAAATTCAAAGAGTTTCGACACGAAGTAGAAAACAAACAGGCAAGAGTATTAAGACATTGCGGTCGGACCGTGGTGGCGAATACTTAAGTTATGAGTTTCAAGATTACTTGAAAGAATATGGTATTCTTTCACAGTGGACTCCTCCTGGAACACCGCAATTAAACGGTGTGTCTGAACGGAGAAACCGTACCTTGTTAGACATGGTAAGGTCGATGATGAGTCGCACTGAGCTACCAATATCCTTCTGGGGATACGCATTAAACAGTGCAGTACTTATTTTGAATAAGGTTCCGTCAAAGTCTGTTGAACAGACTCCATATGAGATATGGACAGGAAGGAAACCAGGTTTCTCTTTCCTGAAGATTTGGGGATGCTGGGCATATGTTAAACGTTTGGAAGGTACCAAACTAGAACCCAAATCAGATAAATGCCTTTTCGTGGGATATCCTAGGGAAACCAAAGGATATTACTTCTATCACCCACAAGAGAACAAAGTATTTGTTGCTCTACATGCATTTTTCCTTGAGAAGGAATTCCTAGATGCAGTGGTAAGTGGGAGGAAAGTGGAGCTCGATGAAAATCGTAGTAGTGATACTGTTCCTGGCAATGAATCAACGACGGAACATAAACAGACCATCGGGATGAGTCTGTACCACAATCTTCATATACACAAGGACCGCGTAGGTCGGAGAGAGTCAGGACAGTACCTGAGAGGTATGGGTTCCTGATCTCGCCTCATGTAGATATTAATCTTATTGAGGATAATGAACCGGCTACGTATGAGGAAGCGATACAGAATATTGATTCCGCTTTATGGCAAGAAGCCATGAAGTCCGAGATGGATTCCATGTACGCCAACCAAGTTTGGACACTGGTTGATGCACCAGAAGGCGTAAAGCCTATTGGATGCAGATGGATCTTCAAGAAGAAGACCGACATGGATGGCAACGTGCAAACGTACAAAGCTAGGCTTGTAGCAAAGGGGTATCGTCAACAATATGGTATTGATTATGACGAAACTTTCTCACCCGTTGCCATGATTAAATCCATTCGGATAATGCTTGCAATAGCTGCATATTTCGATTACGAGATATGGCAGATGGACGTTAAAACCGCTTTCCTTAACGGAAACCTTTTGGAGGATGTTTATATGCAACAGCCTGACGGTTTTATCGTACCTAGACTTGCAAACAAGGTTTGTAAGTTAAATCGATCCATTTATGGATTGAAGCAAGCATCACGGTCATGGAATCAGCGTTTTGATGAGATCATAAAAGAATATGATTTCGTGCAAAACGCTGATGACCCTTGTGTATACAAGAAGGTTAGTGGGAGAGCACTGACTTTTATTGTCCTTTATGTCGACGACGTATTGCTTATAGGCAATGACATTCCCATGCTAACGTCGGTGAAAGCTTGGCTTTCATTAAAATTCTCCATGAAAGATCTGGGAGAAGCAGCCTTTATTCTGGGAATAAAGATCTACCGGGATAGATCTAGAAAGCTGCTTGGACTCTCCCAGAGTACATATATTGACAAAGTGTTGAAGCGATTCAACATGGATCAATCCAAGAGGGGATTGATGCCAATGTCACGTGGTATCCTTCTGTCTAAAGACATGTGTCCTAAGACTAGACTAAAGAAGAGAGAGATAACATGAGTCGAATACCGTTCGCCTCGGCAGTCGGATCGATCATGTATGCCATGATATGTACGCGACCTGATGTGTCATATGCTTTGAGCATGTGCAGTCGCTATCAGGCCGATCCAGGTGAAGGTCACTGGATGGCAGTTAAGAATATCCTTAAGTATCTTAGACGAACTAAGGATGCTTTCTTAATTTATGGAGGTGGAGAACTTGAGGTATCTGGGTACACCGATGCAAGTTTCCAAACCGACAAGGACGACTTCAAGTCGCAATCGGGGTACATTTTTTGTTTGAATAACGGAGCAGTGAGCTGGAAATCTTCCAAGCAAGATACTGTTGCCGATTCAACAACAGAAGCGGAGTATATCGCTGCGTCGGAAGCAGCAAAGGAGGCAGTTTGGATCCGAAAATTCCTAATCGGATTAGGAGTAGTTCCGTTAGCAGCTGAGCCCGTGCCATTGTATTGTGACAATAACGGGGCTATAGCACAAGCTAAGGAACCAAGGTCTCATCAACGATCCAAGCATGTTCTTCGGCGTTACCATCTGATTCGGGAGATTATACATCGTGGCGATGTAAAAGTCGAGAAGGTCGCATCGGATGACAACATTGCAGATCCGCTGACGAAGGCTGTTCTTCAGCATGTGTTTGAACGACATATACATAGTTCAGGTATTAGATGCTTGAGTGACTGGCTATAGGCCAAGTGGGAGATTGTTAGACATTATGACCCATAGCGTCACTGTTTTGTAAATGATATTGTATTATTGTACAAAATTAACTATGTGATAATGAAATTGCCTTTTGCCGTTTTGTAAATTATTTACTTTGATATATTAATGGCAAAAGTCCATATGATTAGTTCCGTATTGAGATGATATGAGACAGTATCAATATAAAAGGTTTAATCATTAAATATCCCTAGTCGGAGTATTATCGAGATCGGACATCGATAATGCGGAATAGACTAGTATTGCACTTGTGCGCGTTGTGATGGCACAACGGCATAGTTCTCATATATTTAAGTATTGGATACTTATGCAAGTGCGATAGGAGGTTGTGTTTTACCGATGGTACGGAAAACAGCTTCGCTCTGGATAGACCCCGCGGAATCCCATTGGTAGTATGTCTGCGTGTCTATGGGAGGCCGCATCAGGGTAGGTGTATATGGTCTTAACCTGAGACTTGCATCGCTAGTACTTGCGACAATCGGTAAACTTTGGTTTTGGTGGTGGTTCGGGGCTTTAACCGGTTCTGTGTACACCTCTTCTGGGTTTATCGAGAATCGTAGTGTACTGGATGTGATGTCAAGATGGAAGTATCACTTCAGACATATGGAGATGATGATCACGCAGGATACAGAACTAGTACTCTATAAAAGGTTGCAACCGTCGGGACAATATGACCAGGTCAGGATTGTCCGATTTAAAGAGACTAGTTGTTTGATGTCCGATATATGTTTCGTACGGGGCAGACACATTTCCAGCCCCAGGCCTAACATGTGATCGTCCGATACTGGATCGATGTACGCGATACTACGGTATACTACGCTTGATAAAGATCTAATATTCCAATAAGAATATTTCTGGAGAATTGGGTAGGCATGGCGCTTTGCTAGAAGCCAACCTTGTCTTGTAAATCGGTAAAAACGTAGTACGAGGTACGTACGTGTTCGGATTATCCGACGACCGTATTTACTGCCAACATATCCGGAGATCTTTGGGTCGCTTCCTGAAGATTCACCTATGATGTTTGATTCGAACTTTATTAATCTTGGATTAATTACGGAGAAACTTTATCTTGGATAAAATGCCTAATTAGGAGAGAGAACGATTAATTTGGAATTAATCGATAAAATAATATATTCGATATATTAAACGAAATTAGATTTCGACGCGGAATTAAAATCGGATTTTAATTCGGGCAAACGAATTAATTTAGAATTAATTCGTTAGCGATGTGAATAGTAATTTCGCTAGGCATAATTATTTAATTTACGTCGCGACGGAAATTCGTTAATTCGGAATTAGCGAAACCGAGCCCGAAAGTGTTTGCGGACACATTCGTATTTTGAAACGAGTGGGACCCGCAAATCACATCGCGAAGTCTCATCACTTGACACGACTAGTTGATGGATGTAACAAGTCACCTTTATTGAGTGACACATTGTCACTATTCACGATGTAAGTGGGTGAGGCCATTTAATGGCTTTTTGGAGGGAAAAATTTTCACCTTGGAGGCATATTTACCAAATATTTTGGTAATTATATCACACTTCTCACGTTTTTGGAAAAAAGAAAGAGAAAAAGTAAAGCATACCAAAAGCCTTCTCTCCCTCTTCTTCTTGCTCACGCCGTGAGCTTCAACAGGGCAAGAAAAATTGTTTTTCATCTTCTCCATTTTTGCTAGCACAATGAAGGATCAAAGGAGGTGATAGGGAAACAACCTTGGAGCTTGGAATACTAAAAGGCTTGAAGCTTCTCTCCCTTTTGTTCTTGGCCGAAAGTTTCCTCTTGAAGACTCAAGGATTTTCTTCATCATTTTTCGTCACAAGCTTTGTAAGTATGATTCCGCCATGCTTCAAGCTTTGCATGTATAAATCGTGTGTTTCATTGGCTTATACTTTCTTTGGGACTAATAATAGAAACCTACATTGAAGTCTGTAAGGGTATTTATACACATAGTGCCTAAAACACTGGTTTGGGAGTCACTGGCCCCAAGCTCGCTACATGGATCAAGATGCTGCACAAATATATGCAGTTCTGAGGAATTAAGTCATTAGGGGTTGTCTTAACACTGTGCTTAAAGCCAACTAGTGTGGGAGCCACGAACCACACCGTACATAGATAGAAGATCTATATTATAAATAAAAAAATCAAAGAAAAAAATCAGAAACAAATCAGAAAATTATTCCATTGCTACAAAAAGGTGTGTGTGAAATCTGATAGACCTTTAGGACAAAATCTACTCTCTTATCAACAGCACTTGTGACTGGTGTGGGCAAAAAATGAGTTATTTAATATGATTGTGGGTGTATATTGAAGAATTGGTAAATATAATCGGAGCAAGAATTTACTTATTCAGTATTAGAAAGAAAATAAAACAACTAGTAACTTGGAGTAGAAGTTTCACCTGATTAGTCACTAACTCTTTAATTCTCTTTTCTCTGTCTTTTTGCGTTTGTGCGCATTAGTTTTACTACATTTTACTTTTGTAAATGTTTGGGGTATAATTGCTAAAACCCTCACGAGACTACAACTCATCCACTAGGGACACCAAGGGGTTTTAAAGGCTGTTGATACGCTAAATGCAACCGTGATCCTACGAAAGTGGCTTAGTTAAATTTTATGATGTTATATGTTTGCTCGAGGACTAGCAAAATGTTAGGTTTGAGGGGTGTGATGAATGGTAATTCTATCACTATTTATCACTCATTTAACCTATATTTGTATAGTTCTTGAGTTTTTTTGAATATTTGATGTGTTTTGTGTTATTTTATAGATAAAAAAGTTTCAGGACACTCTGGAGGTGATTTGGGCCAAAAACAGTGAAAAATGAAAAATGGACGAAAAGGACATTTTGGTTAATTTCCGCATCGCGGGACCGAACTAACGTGCGCCGAACAGTGCCAACGTGTGCCGGGTCCACAAATCAGAATCTGAGAAAAGTTGACTTGCTAACGTGCGCCGTGCCACGTGTCACCATCACAGCCGATTGCTAACATGCGCCGTGCACGTGTCATCATCCTACGGTGCCGACAGTCGCCTCGCCATGTGTTTGTGTTCAACTTCAGTCATCGCCATGTCATCATCAGCCAATCAGGAAGTGCCACATGTCGCATTTTATGGTGCCGACAGTCACTTTGGCACGTGTCGCCACGTCAGCATCAATTATTGGCCTCTTATCCCTATCTGACACGTGGCGGATAAGAATCTAGCCGACCAATCAGAAGCGCCATTGTCACAATAATTGAGCCCCAACCACTTGCCACGTGTCACCTTATCACCTTATCCAGAATCTGCAACCGACGAACCAGGAGTGCCACGTCGACAAAACTCGCGTCGCGACGCGAGATTGGCGTCGCCGACGCGAGACCCCTAATGACCCCTATAAATAGAACCCGAAATTCCAGTTTCAGTGGTTACCACTCTCTTCATTCTTTGATGTAAAGATGGGTTTCCTCTCTAGCTTCTTTTACTTTTTAGTTTTTTAGTTTTGTAATTAATTTTAATTACGTTTTGTAATAATAATAATTTAATTTTTTTACTTTTTTACAGTTTTACTATTCACCATGAGGAGGTAACTTCCCCAGCTAGGGTGAAAGGTAATTCTTTTCCTGTTATTATTTAGATTAATCTCCCTTAAAAATAATATATTAACTATTTAAAATATTGACTTAAAAAGGATACCGCCAGATTGGTCGGTTGGTAATTAAATTTTTTTACCGCCTATATGGCAGGTTTATTTTGGTACCGCCTTATGGCTGGTTGGACTTAATTTGACTTAATCAGGTTACCGCCTATATGGCTGGTTGGTAAAATAATCACAAGTTAATATATTATATTAAGGGAGATATCTAAATAGTAAATAGTAAAAGTTGATCCTTTTACCTTAGCATTTTATTTTATTTTACTTTTCAGCTTTTACTTTATGTCTTTTACTTTTCAGTACTTTTACTTATTGTCTTTTACTTTTAAGTTTTTACTAGCCCTAGTTATGTGTTAGTTATCTGGGGTTGTGATGAATTCTAATATCACCGGTTTATAATGGGTTATTTTATGGTTTGGGTAATTTAAAGGTTTACTTATTAAGTCTTAAGCTTAATGCTTCTTGTTGTCTGATCACCAATAAGATTGATCTGGTAAATCTAAAATAAATTTGACAAAGGAATTTTAGGTTTCAGCCTTAGACTTAATAGCCCACGATCTTCCTTGAGGATAGATAACCCTTTAATAGATTTCCTTACAGGATAGACATATACCTGTCGGGCGGGGGTAGCCATAATTGGAACTTAAACTTAATGAATCCAGGTAATTTGGTTGACATAGACATATGGTTCAATTGGGTTAAACTGGGTATTTGCGTCTGACCATCGACAGAGGCTTTCGCATAATTTTGTGTTCCAGGTTAGTAAACCAATTTATTACACAAACATGAAATAACCACTTCATCTTTTAAAAGATATTAGAAAGATTCACAACCCTAGATCTTTGTGTCTTTTGTTATTTTCCTTAGTATTTTCTTTTGTCTTTTTATTTATTTAACAAATCTTCAATCAACCAAATCAATCAAGCAATCATTCTCTTCACCCTCAATTAGATATTTGTAAATAAATAGATTCAATAATTAATAACAACAGTAGGAATTAAGTCCTCGTGGGATCGATATTTTTATACTACTTGAACGATACGTACGCTTGCGTTATACGTGTGTGTTTACGCCGGTCACTTACCTCCTCCATAAAACACATCTGTCTATGCAAAATCTTATGCTCCCAACACTAGTCCACATCTTATAATCCCAACACTAGTTCAAGTGGCACAGAAGCAATAGAAGTATTTGTTACTTCATCAGATGGGATGGCTTATCAAGCCTGGTATCTGGATAGTGGAGCACCCATTATTTGACCAATGTTTTCTCCAACTTACAAAACAACAAGCCTTATGAAGGTATAAATTCTTTACTTGTTGGTAATAGTCAAGGTTTAGTTATAACACATGTTAGTTTATTAACTATTGATACCTTACATGGAGCATGTCTAAACCTTTCTGAAGTCCTTTGTGTTCATAAAATTACAAAGAACCTTATCATCATTTCACAACTTCTGATGACTAACCCCATAACCTTTGAGTTTACTTCTGATTTTTGTGTGTTGAATGACAAGGAGACGGGAACATTGCTAGCTAAATGAGTCATGAAAAAAAGACTGTATAAACTGTTGTCTAAAGAATATGATGTTTCATATGCTTCCTCGTTTGTTTTAGCACCTAATTCCATGTTATCTACTTTCCATTCCATTTCAAATAAATGTAATGATATCTTTGAACTTCTTTATAATCAATTTGGTCATCTAATAAACATGCACATCAAATGATTCTTAAGTCAAATTCTTTCTTTACTTCTGATTGTACTCCATCATCAAATTTTTGTGATGCATGTCAACATGGTAAATTGCATAAATTTCATTTTCCAACCACCACTATCAAAAGCACCTCACCCTTAGAGCTACTACATACTGACCTTTGGGGCCCCACTCCACAATTGTCTATGAAAGATTATAGTTTTTATTGAGCTTTTTGGATGATTTTACTAGATACACTTGGATATTTCCTCTTGTTTTTAATTCAGATACATTAACTACATTCAAACACTTCAAAGCCGTAGTGGAGAAATAATTCGACCTACCTATAAAAGCTTTCCAATCAGACATGGGAGCGAATTCAAAGCTTTTACAAAATTTTACAAGCCCAATGGATTCAGCACATGGTTAGTTGTCCTCACACTTACCATCAAAATGGAGTGGCCGAAATGCAACATAGAAATATTATGGAAATCGATTTAACATTACTTGCCCAAGCTCAATTGGCTTTCACTCTGTGGTGGGAAGCTTCTCATACATCCTCTTATCTTATCAATGGACTTCCTACAACCGTCCTCAATAATCGCACACCATATGAACTTCTTCACAAACACAAACCAGATTATGCCTTTCTTAAAGTGTTTGGTTGCTCATGTTTTCTTGGGCCTTACAGAAACCATAAGCTTGATTTTCGTACTCAAAAGTGTGTCTTTATTGGTTACAGTCCTGTTCATAAAGGATATAAATGCTTAGACAAAATAAGAAGGGTTTTCATTGCTAGGGATATAAATGATTAGACAAAATAAGAAGGGTTTTCATTACTAGGCATGTCACATTCAATGAAAAAGAAATTCCTTATACATCATTATTCCAATAAGGCAAGTCATCAACTTGCTCTTCATCTAATTCATTTTCACATGATTCATGCTTATTTGATATTCCTTTTCATATTGCTCATTGTTATCTTTATCGTCAACATCAAGATAACAGTGCAACGTACTCTCCTCAAGTGACTTCGGAAGCTAGTGTGCCTACCATCTCACCTTAGAACATTCAGAATCTGAAAACTCACCACTTACCCTCTCACCTTTTGCGCTTGAACACTCACCCTACGATTCTGAACAATCATCTCTAAAAAACAACCTTGAAAATAACTCTACATTGTCTTATTCTTCTTCTAATCCTCATTTACTTCCATATCTTCAAAGACAAACCAGAACCAAAGACTATACTGAACACTCAACGATATCTTATTCAAAATCTTATTATCTCAATTACCTCTCTCATAACTCTCATCAACCTACTTATAAGTTGTTTACCTTTAATCCCCACTCATATCAATCCGTGAATCGAAGTCTTGAACCAATAAGTGTGAAAGCCGCCTTGGCTAATTCTACATAGCATAAAATCATGAAAGAAGAATTTGATGTTTTACAATGAAATCAGACCTGGACATTAATACCTCTGTTAGTGTCCTAGACATGCCACGGGATCTCTAAGTTGTGATTTTTGTGTGAATAAATCAAAAGGGAGTTGCAGAATACTCATATGGATCAGATTGAGTTCAAAACTTTTTCTTTCTTTGTTGGATGTGTTGAAAGCTTCGGAGCTTGAGATCGAGTTTCAAACTCTCGGGTAAGTATACCTATCACCTTCACTTGACTCCTTTAAGTGCTAGCTAGAACAAAATAAGCTCAAAATCGCCCTCCAAGAGATGTAATATTCGGCTTGGGAGAGAGGGATCCAATCGGCCTTAAAGAGGCAAGGCCATTCGGCCTAGTTCAAGGCCATTCGGCCAAGGAGCATGGCCATTCGGCCAAGAAGTGATCTGATCGTCCAAGATCAATGGCCATTCGGCCAAGATACTTCAAGGCCATTCGGCCAAGGTAGAGAAAAGAGAGAGAAGAGATTTTTTGTTTTGTTTCTATAACAAAAATTACCAATTACATTTTTCCAAAAGGTGTATATGCTTTTCCAAAATCAAGGCAAAATGTTGGAGGGAAAATGGCATTTAATGCCTCCAACCACTTCCATCACTCAAGTTGACACTTTATAGACATGTGATGTAAGTTGGTGGGACCCACTTTGATTCAAAATTCAAGTGGCTTTTTCAACACAATTCGGGCTCAGGTTCGTTTAATCTGATTAAACGAATTTTCCTTCGCGACATAATTAAATCCAATTTAAATAAATAATAATGCCTAGCAAAATTACTACGGAAATCGCTCACGAATTAATTCCAAATTAATTCGTTCGCTTGAATTAAAATCCAACTTTAATTTCGCATTGAAATCTAATTTCAATTAATATATCTAATATATTATTTTAGCCTAATTAAATAAATTAAACAGTAAAATCTAATTTAACTATTAAATTTACTTTACCGATTAATTCCAAATTAATCGTGTTCTCTCTCTTTGACGAATTTATTCCCAGGTAAATTCTCGATGCAATTAATCCCAGATTAATTCTTTCTCTTTTAATTAATCCCAGATTAATTTATTGCCATAATTAATCCCAGATTAATTTTCTCTCTCATAATTAATCCCAAATTAATTTTGTTCGAGTCAAACATCATCGGTGAATCTTCGGGATGCGACCCAAGAGATCCCTGGATATGTTGGCAGTAAATACGGTTATCGGACTATCTGAATGCGTGCGTACCCAGTACCACGTCCTTACCGATTTACAAGACATGGTTGGCTTCTAGCAAAGCACCGTGCATACCCAATTCTCCAGAAATATTCTGTAAACGAATATGTAATCTTTGTCAGGCGTAGTATACGTAGTATTGCGTATTACGATCCAGTACCGGATGTCACATTCTAGGCCTGGGGCTGGAATTGTGTCTGCCCCGTACGAAGCACATATCAGATCTCTGGTACTAGTCTCTATAATCAGATAATCATGACCTTGTCATATTATCCCGATAGCTGCAACATACAAGAGTACCAGTTCCGTATCCTACGTGATCATCATCTACATATGACTGAAGTGATACTTCCATCTTGACATCACACCCAATACACTACAATTCTCAATATACCCAGAAGAGGCGTACACAGAACCAGTTAAAGCCCCGAACGACCAAAACCAAAGTATATTGATTGTCGCAAGTATTAGCGATGCAAGTCTCAGGTTAATACCAAATACACCTACCCTGATTCGGATTCCCATACACACATAGTCATACTACCAATGGGATTCTGAGGGATCTATCCAGAGCGAACCTGTTTCCGTACCATCGGAAAACAGAACCTCATGTTACACTTGCATAAGTATCCAATACCCAAATATAAGAGAACTATGCAGTTACGCTTCCATAACACGCACAAGTGTAATAGTAGCCTATTTCGCATTATCGATGTCCAGTCTCGATAATACTACGACTAGGGATATTTAATTATTAAACCTTATTGGATTAATATTGTCTCATATCTTATTAATCTGGAACTAATCATATGGACTTTTATCATTATATATCCCGGTAATCCAATTACAAATGATAAAAGAGCAATTTCTTTTGTGACATAGTTGATTTGTACAAAACAACACAATATTATGTACAAATAGTGATGCTATGGGTCATAATTGTCCAAAAATCTCCCACTTGGCCTATAACCAATCACTCAAGTGTTCTACACCTGAACTATGTACGGTTCGCTCAATCTTCTGCTGAGAAATAGCTTTTGTCAACGGATTTGCAAGGTTATCATCTGATGCGTTTTATTCGATCATCACATTGCCACGATGTATGATCTAACGAATCAGATGAAATAATTAAAGTACATACTTGGATCATTGATGAGACCGCGATTCTTTAGCCTGCGTTGTATCCTAGCTCAGCTGCTAACAGAACTACTTCTAATCCAATTAGAAATTTTGTAGATCCAAAATGCTTCTTTTGCTGTCTCAGCTGCAGCAATGTTCCGCTTTTGTTGTTTATTCGGCAATAATATCTTGCTTGGATGATTTCCAACTCACTATTCTGTTATTCAAACTATATATGTACCCTTATAGCGACTTATAGTCGTTTCATCGGTTTGGAAACTTGCAGCGGTGAACCTATTACCTCAAGTTCTCCTTTCCCATATTCTCAGAATGCATCTTTGGTTCATCCAAGATACTCAAGGATGTTCTTTACTTCAATCCAGTGACCATCACCTGGATTGGCCTGATTGAGTCTATATATACTCAAAGCATATGAGACATCAGGTCACGTACATATTAAAATGTACAAACACTGAGAGTGTCAGCAGCTTTCTAGATCTATCCCAGTAGATCTTTATTCCTAGAATAAAGCCTGCTTCTCCCAGGTATTCTATGGAAATTTTTTCATGAAAGCCAAGCTTTCACCGATTTTATTATGGGAATGTCATTTCCAAGAAATGACATGTCATCATTATATAGGACAATCATTGTCAGTGCGCTCCCACTAGCCTTCTTATATACACAATAATTATCTTTGTTTTGAATTAAATCATATACCATTATGATTACATCAAAATGCTAATTCCAAGAATTCAATGCTTGCTTCAATCCATAAATGGATCGATTTAACTTGCAAACCGTGTTTACATGTTTTGGCACGACAAAACCGTCAGGATGTTGCATACAACCATCCTCCAAAAGGTTTCCGTTAAGGAAAGCGATTTTGGCGTCCAACTGTCATATTTCATAAATGAATATACAGTTATAGCAAGCATTATCCGAATGGATTTAATCATGGCAACAGGTAAAAAAGTTTCGTCGTAGTCGACACTATGTCTTTGACGATACCCTTTCTGTATAAGCCTAGCTTCGTACATTTGTATGTTGCCATCCATGTCTGTCTTCATTATGAAGACTGTATAGTACTGATCAACGTAAACACACACGTATAACGCAAGCGTACGTATCGTTCAAGTAGTATAAAAATATCGATCCCACGAGGACTTAATTCCTATTGTTGTTATTAATTATTGAATCTATTTATTTACAAATATCTAATTGAGGGTGAAGAGAATGATTGCTTGATTGATTGGTTGAATGTGATTTTCCTTAATTAAAATAAATAAAATAAACAAAAGAAAATACTAAGAAAAATAACAAAAGACTCAAAGATCTAGGGTTGTGAATCTTTCTAATATCTTTTAAACGATGAAGTGATTATTTTATGTTTGTATAATAAATCGGTTTACTAACCTGGAACACGAAATTATGCGAAAGTCTTTGTCGGTGGTCAGACGCAAATACCCAATTTAACGAAATTGAACCATATGTCTATGTCAACCAAATTATCTGGATTCATTAAGTTTAAGTTCCAATTATGGCTACCCCCGCCCGACAGGTATATGTCTATCCTGTAAGGAAATCTATTAAAGGGTTATCGATCCTCAAGGAAGATCGTGGGCTATTAAGTCTAAGGCTGAAACCTAAAATCCCTATGTCTAGTTCATTTTAGATTTAACACATCAATCTTATTGGTGATCAGACAACAAGAAACATTAAGCTTAAGACTTAATAAATAAACGTTTAAATTACCAACCGACCAATCTGGTGGTATCCTTGATTAGTCAGGTTTAAACCGGATTAAAATGAATTACCAACCGACCAATCTGGCGGTATCATTTTTAAGTCAATATTTTAAATAGTGAATATATTATTTTTAAGGGAGATTAATCTAAATAATAACAGTAAAATAATTACCTTTCACCCTAGCTGGGGAAGTTACCTCCTCATGGTGAATAGTAAAAACTGTAAAAAGTAAGAAAGTAAATTACTATTATTACAAAACGTAATTAAAATTATTTACAAAACTAAAAACTAAAAACTAAAAGAAACTAGAGAGAAAACTCTCTATTTACATCAAAGAAGTGAGAGAGAATGGTACAACTGAAACTGGATTTCGCGCTCTATTTATAGGCGTCAGTAGGGTTCCAGCGTCGCTAAGCCAGCTTCTGTCGACGTGGCACGCTCTGGTTCGTCGGCTGCAGATTCTGGATAAGGTGAAAAGATGACACGTGGCAAGGTGGTTGGGGCTCAATTATTGTGACACGTGGCGGCTTCTGATTGGTCGGCTCAGATTCTTATCCGCCACATGTCAGATAGGGATAAGAGAGTCAATGATTGGCGCTGACGTGGCGCTGATGTGACGACACGTGGCAAAGTGACTGTCGGCACCATAGAATTACGACACGTGGCACTTCCTGATTGGCTGATGATGACGTGGCAGTTTGACTCGGTCAACCTAGTGATGTGGACGATGATGTGGCAATGACATGGAGTGACACGTGGCGATGGTGACTGTCGGCACCGTAGGATGATGACACGTATCACGGCGCATGTTAGCAGATCGGCTGTGATGGTGACACGTGACACGGCGCACGTTAGCAAAGTCAAACTTTTCTCAGATTCTGATTTGTGGACCAAACGAACGTTAGCACTGTTCAGCGCACGTTAGGCGTCGCGACGTTGAAGGTCTTGGCGTTGCGACGTGGAAAATTACCAAAATACCATTTTCGCCAATTTTCACTGTTTTGCTTTAAATCACCTCCAGAATGTCCTGAAACTTTATTTATCTACAAAATAACACAAAACACATCAAAATATTCACAAAACTCAAGAAAGTATACAAAATATTAGGTTAAATGAGTGGGAAATAGTGATAGATTTACCACTCATCAAGTACCAATAGGCACAATGCCTTCCGGTACATCAACCAGTGTCCAAACTTGGTTGATATACATGGAATCCATTTCGGACTTCATGGCACTTTGCCATAAAAGGAGTCGATACCTTGTATCACTTCCTCATACGTAGTCGGTTCGTATTCCTCAATAAGATTGATATCTTCATGAGGTGAGATCAGAAACCCATACCTCCCAGGTTGTTTTCTGACTCTCTCCGACCTACGCGGTTCTTGTGTATTCGAAGATTTTGGTACAGTTTCATCGCTGATGAATTGTTGGTGTTCCGTAAAGGATTCGGTACCTGGAACAGTATTACTCTGATTTTTCATCGAGTTTTACTTTCTTCCCACTTACCACTGCATATAGGAATTCCTCTTAGGAAAACCGCATGGAGCTCTTGTGAGTTGTATAAGTACTATACTTTGGTTTCCCTAGGATAACCAATTACAAATAGGCACTTATCCGATTTGGATTCTTTTTTGGTATCATCCAAACGCATGCCCAACATTCCCAAATTTTCAGGAATGAGAAACCCAGTTACTTTCCTGTTCATATCTAATATGAAGTCTTTCTAACATATTTTAATGGAACCTTATTCAAAATAAGTATCGCACTCTTTACTGTGTATCCTCAGAAGGAAATTAGTAGCTCATAGCGACTCATATGTTTAAGTATTGTCCATCATGGTCTGACCGCAATGTTCTAATACTTTACCGGTCTGTTTTCTTACTTCGTGTCGAAACTCTTTGAATTACTCAAAAGTTTTGACTTGTGTTTCATAAGATACACATAACCGTAACGCGATGCCACATCTGTAAAGGTTACGAAGTATTCTTATCCACCTCTAGCCTAGCTAGACATGGGCTCACTTACGTCATTATAAACGAGGGTTAACAAATCGGTGGCACTAGCACTTTTACCAAGTAAAAGGTTTTTTAGGCACTTTGCCTAATAAACTAGATTCGTAGACATCATTTGAATTAGAATCAAATCTGTCCTAGTATCCACTCTTCGAAAATGTGGATATATGAGTCTTGTTAATGTGTCCCAGACAACAATGCCACTTATAAGTCTCATTTGATTCACTCAATTTGAGCTATTTGTTTGTCATGTTATATGTTTGAGATTCATTTATATTCAAAATATAAAGAGTGTTATTCACATCTAATGTGTTTATCTCAATATCATCTTTATAAACAAAACACTTAGTGTTCTAGAATATAAAGGTATACCCGCAACGGGTTATATTAGATATAGAGATAATGTTTCTAGTCAAACTAGGTACATTATAACAATTTCCTAATTTAAGTACATACCCAGGGGTAGTTCCTAAACTTAGGTTCCTACGGCCAAAACAGCGACTCTCGTCCTGTTTCCGACTTGTAGGTCGATCTCATTTGAAGCCAGTTTCCTACTTATCAGCAGATCCCACACATCAGTACATATATTCATGTACCACATCTAGTATCAAAAATCCAATTTTAATTCCAGTAGTGAACATGTTTATAACAAACATTCTTGAAGCCGGAACCTTTTCCCGCTTTCATTTCCTTTATGTCCGCCTTATCCATACGACAATCACACTTCTAGTGACCCCGTTTGCCATAATTTAGGCAGACAACTTGGGATATGTCCTTTTAAGAAGATCTGGCTGTGCATAACAGATTGAACACTAAAGTTATCATCATAATGAGTCTTCCTAAGCTCATGCTCTACTATTTGCTCAACTCCGGGCTCATGCACAAAAGGTTTCTCTATCAAATAGAAAAACTTCTCAGCTTCCAGGACTATCCTAAAGTTTTATTCCCAATTTGAAAATTAAAGCCATTAAAGACATTTTCCCCAGGATTATGTTCTAAATGCTAATCTTTCAGTCATCTTGATTGTTATAGTCCAACTATCCAATCAACGATTTCAGGTACAATTAAATATAATGATTACTATAGTCTAACTATATAATCAATTACAATTGATTGGTTACATTCAAATGTATTGATTATTATAATCCAATTATATAACCAACCACAAATAAAGTAGTTTGAATACAGTCCAACTGTTAAATTAAAACAACAATTGAATATTAGTCCAACTAATATATATTTAATGACAAAAAATGAAATGAGCGTGTATTGGCAAGTATCCAAACGAAATTGCAAATTTAATACTTGCCTCCCACTATTTTTCGGCGAGCCTCTAACCCTCTGTGGAGTACTCGGGAAACCTAGTTTCCTAGTGGGCTAGGATCCCGTTAAATAACACACAATCTTGACTTTGGCCAACAAATTGTATGAAACATAACTAGGTAGATCTCTAAGATCAATTGGATCCCACCCAATTCCTAGATCCAGTAGGTGGACATCCAAGTCTGAAACATATATCCGATATATGCCAATATATCCAATATATTGCCTAACCTTTTCCTCTAAATCAACTAAGCCTTGGCTTTGGCAAAACAAGCTTAATGATTCTAGTTAAGCGTGACCCATTGACCTTGGAAAGCTTCGTAATCGATGTCGATGGACAAGAAGTGATCTTGACTTTGGCCAAAAAATCATAACTTGGATAAGACATGCGATATGGAACAACGCCTTCATGATTCAAACACATCCGCGATGGACAAAGATCTTGACTTTGGCCAACAAACCAGTGCCAATCTTGGATATTGAGAATGAATCATTCAATGGAAGGAAATTGCTTAATATTTGTTGAGGGTTTTTCGCGTAAATAGGCAACCAATTTATTATCTTTAATTAGGTCTCATCATACACCCTTAAGCATGCATTCTAAAAGCATAATAAGGCGCGATAAATAAATTAATAATGATATGCGGATGGATATATGACAAACTTGTTCCTAGAACAAATCTCTCAATTTCCTCTCTCCCGCTAGCACTATTCATACTTCTACCCAATTACATAATACTTCTAAAGAAACCTCATTTACATTGAGGGTAATAGGTGAGAAGAGAAATACAATGAGAAAAGAGGTAATAGGCTGGACACGCAGGTACAATTTAATAAATTCTAAATTTATTACAACAATTTCCAAAATTGCCCTCACCCTTTTAATATCCATCTGATATACATTATTCATTCATACATCCAAGTATTCACACAAAGCATGTTATCAATCAATCTAATCCAATTAATTAATCTTTGATTAATGACCATCCAATGTTCAAACAACGATTTGATTTGCGCGAGTCCAACTCGTTTAAGAATAAATACTCAAAGTACGTATTCTTGAATTATATTGAACTATAATTTTAAATCCAATTTAAATTATATTCAATACTAATTCATATTTAATTCCAAATTAAATAATTACACTTTTAATAGTGCATTTTAGACTTGGATTCTAAATCCAATCTTTATGGGTCTCAAAGGCCCAATTAGTATCTGATATTATTCAATTGAAGTCCAATGGGCTTTCAATTAATTCTTTAGGATGGGCTTTGGCAATTATGGGTCAAACCCAAGATGCCAAGGCCCAATTAGGAATCACCCTATGCCAAAAATCAATTTAAGCCCATTAGGCCCAATTAAAATTTTAAAGGCTCAATTGGATCCAACCAATTATCCTAAACCAAACTTAGCTCAACCAAGCCCATTAAGCTCAAATACAACAATTAAATTAATTCATTATTCCAAATTACAAATTAATTCAATTCAAGTGTAATTACCATAATTAATTAATTAATCTAATGCTTCCAAAACACTAATTAATTCAATTAATCATGCTCTACATTTCCAATTCATGTCCAACACAAATTGAAGCAAAATCAATCTCATAACATGCTTCAAGGCTCACGGCTAAGGCATACAAAATCATTCAATTTGATTTCAATCCAATTTAAATCAACATTCAATATTTCTATCATGCCAACAACACATCCAATATGTCAAATTTCAAAAATTCCCATGAGCTAATTCTAGGGTATATTCGACCAAGCATGTGAATTTGGGGAAAATTAATCTAATCAATTTTTCACAAAATCAATGACATACAAATCCAATTAAACATCATCCAAGCTCAACCAAATCATTAATTTAAGAAAATCAAGCTCCAAACGCAAAATTCCCAAATTAAAGTTTAAGAACCCTAGAATTCAAAATCAAACTTAGATCGCTCTGATACCATTGTTAGTGTCCTAGACATGCCACATGATCTCTAAGTTGTGATTTGTGTGTGAATAAATCAAAAGGGATTTGCGGAATACTCACATTTATCGGATTGAGTTCAAAACTTTTTCCTTCTTTGTTAGATGTGTTGGAAGCTTCAGAACTTGAGATCGAGTTCCAAAATCTCGGGTAAGTATCCCTATCACCTTCACTCGACTCCTTTAAGTGCTAGCTAGAACAAAATAAGCTCAAAATCGCCCTCCAAGAGAAGCAATATTCGGCTTGGGAGAGAGAGATCAAATCGGCCTTAAAGAGGCAAGGCCATTCGGCCTAGTTCAAGGCCATTCGGCCAAGAAGTGATCTGATCGTCCAAGATCAATGGCTATTCGGCCAAGATACTTCAAGGCATTCGGCCAAGGTAGAGAAAAGAGAGAGATAAGAGATTTTGTGTTTTGTTTATATAACAAAAATTACCAATTACACTTTTCCAAAAGGTGTATATGCTTTTCCAAAAGCAAAGGAAAAGTGTTAGAGGGAAAATGGCATTTAATGCCTCCAACCACTTCCATCACTCAAGTTGACACTTTATAGACATGTGATGTAAGTTGGTGGGACCCACTTTAATTCAAAATTCAAGTGGCTTTCTCAACACACTTCAGGCTCAGGTTCGTTTAATCTGATTAAACGAATTTTCCGTCGCGACATAATTAAATCCAATTTAAATAAATAATAATGCCTAGCAAAATTATTATGGAAATCGCTCGCGAATTAATTCCAAATTAATTCGTTCGCTTGAATTAAAATCCAACTTTAATTCCACATTGAAATCTAATTTCAATTAATATATCTAATATATTATTTTAGCCCAATTAAATAAATTAAACAGCAAAAATCTAATTTAACTATTAAATTTACTTTACCGATTAATTTCAAATTAATCGTGTTCTCTCTATTTGACGAATTTATTCCCAGCTAAATTCTCGATGCAATTAATCCCAAATTAATTCTTTCTCTTTTAATTAATCCTAGATTAATTTATTGCCATAATTAATCCCAGATTAATTTTCTCTCTCATAATTAATCCCAGATTAATTTTGTTCGAGTCAAACATCATCGGTGAATCTTCGGGATGCGACCCAAGAGATCCCTGGATATGTTGGCAGTAAATACGATTATCGGACTATCCGAATATGTGCGTACCCAGTACCACGTCCTTACCGATTTACAAGACATGGTTGGCTTCTAGCAAAACACCGTGTCTACCCAAGTCTCCAGAAATATTCTGTAAACGAATATGTATTCTTTGTCAGGCATAGTATACATAGTATTGTGTATTACGATCCAGTACTGGATGTCACATGCTAGGCCTGAGGCTGGAATTGTGTCTGCCCCGTACGAAGCACATATCGAATCTCTGGTAATTAGTCTCTATAATCGGATAATCATGACCTTGTCATATTATCCCGATAGCTGCAACATACAAGAGTACCAGTTCCGTATCCTACGTGATCATCATCTCCATATGACTGAAGTGATACTTCCATCTTGACATCACACCCAATACACTACAATTCTCAATATACCCAGAAGAGGCGTGCACAGAACCTGTTAAAGCCCCGAACGACCAAAACCAAAGTATATTGATTATCGCAAGTATTAGCGATGCAAGTCTCAGGTTAAGACCAAATACACCTACCCTGATTCGGACTCCCATAGACACATAGTCATACTACCAATGGGATTCTGAGGGATCTATCCAGAGCGAACCTGTTTCCGTACCATCGGAAAACAGAACCTCATATTACACTTGCATAAGTATCCAATGCCCAAATATAAGAGAATTATGCAGTTACGCTTCCATAACACGCACAAGTGTAATACTAGCATATTCCACATTATCGATGTTCAGTCTCGATAATACTACGACTAGGGATATTTAATTATTAAACCTTAGTGGATTAATATTGTCTCATATCTTATTAATCTGAAACTAATCATATGGACCTTTATCATTTATATATCCCGGTAATCCAATTACAAATGATAAAAGAGCAATTTCCTTTGTCACATAGTTAATTTGTATAACAACACAATGTTCTGTATAAATAGTGATGTTATGGGTCGTAATTGTCCAACAACCTTCTCATCATTCATATAAGATTATTGGAAATAAATGAGTGTTTCGAGAAAATTACAATCCTGATGGAACTATGGCTAAACATAAGGCTAGATTGGTTGCGAAATAATTTCATTAAACCTATGAAGTGGATTATTATGAGACATTCAGTCTAGTTGTTAAACCATATACCATTGAGTTATCTTAAGCTTGGATGTTATGATTGGATGGTCTATATATCAACTTGATGTTAATAATGCATTTCTCAATAGAGTGCTTACCGAATCTGTGTTCATGTCTCAATCTGAGGGGTTCATTGATTCAGACCATCCTAACTATCCATGTAAATTGAACAAAGCCCTGTACGGGCTTAAGTAAGCTTCAAGGGCATGGTATGATAACCTCAAGAGGTCTTTGCTTCAATGGAATTTTGTTGTATCCAAGAAAGCCACATCTATCTTTATTCAACATATAAAAGCTGATGTTTCACTTGTGTTGATCTGTGTGGATGCTATTTTGATAATTAGGTCTAATTCTACACTTATTGGTCAAGTTATTGATAAGCTGAGTTCAACTTATGCCTTAAAGGATTTGAGAAATTTTTATTATATCTTAGTTTGGAAGTTACACCATGTGTTGATGGTTTGCATATATCCCAAACCAAATATATTGGTGATATTCAGAAAAAGGAAAATATAATTTATTGTAAAGGCATATTCACTCCCATAGGCACTTCTCAAAGATAACGGATCTTTATTTGAGACACTCTTTCTATATATGAGTATTGTGGGATCTCTTCAATATCTTCTTCTCACACAGCCATAAATAACTTTCACAGTTAATATGCTTAGTCAATTTTTTTTAGCTCCAACTACTCTTCATTGGCAAGGTTGTAAAAGGTTGGTTCGGTATCTTTAAATTACCTCTGATTACGGTATTCACTTCACAAGGTATGGCTCACTTCATTTATTAGCTTATGCAGATGCAAATTGGAGGCTGATCTTGATGATCGAAAGTCGGTTGGTGGATATTGTATTTACATTGGCTTCGATTTGATTTCATGGTCCTTCAAGAAGCAACAAATTGTCTCTTGGTCCACCATCGAATCTGAATATAGAGCTTTGGCTCTTGGCACTTAAGAAGTGATTTGGATCACATACTTGCTTCAGAAGCTTCGTGTGACTCTTTTAGATATGCCTTTGCTCTATTGTGATAATAAAAGTGTAGAGGCATTAGCTAGTAACCCTAAATACCATTCTCGAACAAAGCATATGAATTGGACTTGCATTTTTTCGAGATCATATTGCTAATAATCAACTTCAAGTGGTTCATGTTGCTAGAGAATATCAAATTACTAATATTCGCACTAAACCCCTTGCCTCAGTCCAGTTTGTATACTTAAGATCCAAGCTCAATGTTGTTCCACGACTTTGAGCTTGATTGGGTGTTAGAAAATATAGCGTATGATTATATGATAAATAAATAATAAATAGTTACCTCCTGAATAAGATAGTCAGAGTCTACTACTGATAGTTATGTTCTGAAACCTTGGAGGGAAAAGCTTGAAGATTTTGATGTTCCTCGCGTCACAAAAGCCGATCGTTGTAAGTATGATTCCGCCATGCTTTTACGAGTATTCATACATATATGTTTCATTGCTTGATTTGATCCTTGGGACCTAAAAGAAACGCAACAAGGCCTGGGGCTGGAATCGTGTCTGCCCCGTACGAAGCACATATCGGATCTCTAGTAACTAGTCTTTATAATCGGATAAACATAACCTAGTCATAATATCCCGATAGCTGCAGCATATAAGAGAACCAGTTCTGTATCCTACGTGATCATCATCTCCACTATGACTGGAGTGATACTTCCATCTCGACATCACACCCAATACACTACGATTCTCAATATACCCAGAAGAGGCGTACACGTAACCTGTTAAAGCCCTGGATGACCAAAACCAAAGTATATTGATTGTCGCAAGTATTAACGGTGCAAGTATCAAGTTAAGACCAAATACACCTACCCTGATTCGGACTTCCATAGACACATAGTCATACTACCAATGGAATTCCGAGGGGTCTATCCAAAGAGAAGTTGTTTCCGTACCATCGGTAAACACAACCTCCTATTACACTTGCATGAGTATCCTATACCCAAATATATGAGAACTATGTCGTTATGCTCCCACAACGCGCACAAGTGTAATACTAGTCTTTTACTCATTATCGATGTCCAATCTCGATAATACTCTGACTAGGGATATTAATGATTAAACCTTTATGGATTGATACTGTCTCATATCATCTCAATCCGGAACTAATCATATAGACCTTTCATCATTTATACATCTTGGTAATCTAATTACAAATGATAAAAGAGCAATTTCCTTTGTCACATAGTTAATTTGTACAACAACACCATGATATGTACAAATAGTGATGCTATGGGCCATAATTGTCCAACAATCTCCCACTTGGCCTATAGCCAATCACTCAAGTGTCATACACCTGAACTTTGTACGGTTCGCTCAAACTTCTGCTGAGAAAATGCTTTCGTCAGCGAATTTACAGTATTATCATCTGATGCGATTTATTCGATCATCACATCGCCATGATGTATGATCCGAACGAATCAGATGAATATTTGAAGTATATATCTGGATCGTTGATGAGACCATTAATTCTTTAGCCTGTGTTGTAGCCTAGCTCAGATGCTAACAGAACTATATCTAATCTAATTAGATTATTATTAATCCAGAAGGCCTCTATTGCTGCCTCAGCTGCAGCAATAAACCGCAGCAATAAACCGCTTTTGTTGTTTTTTCGGTAACAGTATCTTGCTTGGAAGATTTCCAGCTCACTGTTCCGTTATTCAAACTTTATAGTACCTTTATAATGACGTATAGACGTTTTTATCGGTTAGGAAACTTACAGCAGTGAACCCAATCACTTCAAGTTCTCATTCTCCATAGTATAAGAAAGCATCCTTAGCTCATCTAAGATACTTAAGAATGTTCTTAATATCAATCTAGTGATTATCACTTAGATTGGCCTGATTGTGACTCCATATGCTCAAAGCATATGAGACACCAGGTCGCGTACATTTATTTCAATGTACGAGTTCTCGGAGAGTACTAACAACTTTTAAATTTGTCCCAGTAGATCTTTATTCCTAGAATAAAGGTTGTTTCTCCCAAGAATTCTTTGGAGAATATTCATGAAAGCCGAGTTTTCACCGATTTTATTATGGGAATATCATTTCCAAGAAATGACATATCATCATTTATTAGGACATCACTGTCAGTGCGCTCCCACTAACCTCCTTATATACACAAGAGTCATTTTCGTTTTGAATTAAATCATACACCATTATGATTACATCAAAACGATAATTCCAAGAACGCAATGCTTGCTTCAATCCATAAATAGATCGAATTAACTCGCAAACCTTGTTTGCTCGTTTTAGTACGACAAAACCATCAGGATGTTGTAAACATCCTCCAAAAGGTTTCCGTTAAGGAAAGCGGTTTTGGCATTCAGCTGCCATATTTCATAAATGAAACATACAGCATTAGCAAGCATTATCCAAATGGATTTAACCATGGCAACGAGTAAAATGTTTTGTCATAATCGACACAATGTTGATAACGATACATTTTCGCTACAAGCCCAGCTTAGTACGTTGGTATGTCACCTTCCATGTATGTATTCCCTGAAGACTTATATAGTACCAATAGGGACAATGCCTTCCGGTACATCAACCAGTATCCAAACTTAGTTTGGTATACATGGAATCCATTTCGGATTTCATGGCACTTTGCCATAATAGGGAGTCGATACCTTGTATCACTTCCTATTACGTAGTCAGTTCATATTCTCAATAAGATTGACATCTTTACGAGGTGAGATCAGAAACCCATACCCCAGGTTATTTTCTGACTCTCTCTGACCTACGCGGTTCTTGTGTATTCGAAGATTATTGGTATAGTTTCATCCTTGATGAACTATTTGTGTTCCATTAAGGAATCGGTGCCTGGAATAGTATTACTCCGATTTTCATCGAGTTTTACTTTCCTCCCACTTACCACTGCATATTGGTATTCCTCTTAGGAAAACCGCATGGCGAGCAACAATTACATTGTTCTCATGTGAGTTGTATAAGTACTATACTTTGGTTTCCCTAGGATAACCCGCAACTTAGGCACTTATCCGATTTGGGTTCTAGTTTGGTATCATCCAAACATATGCCTATCATACCCAAATCTACAGGATTGAGAAAACCTAGTTTCTTTCCTATTCATATCTAATATGAAGTCTGTCAAATAGATTATTATGGAACCTTATTCAAAATAAGTTTTGCACTGTTAATGCGTATCCTTTGAAGGAAATGGTAGCTCAGAGCGACTCATATTAACCATATCATGTCCAACAAAATTTGGTTTCTCTATTCGGACACACCGTCAAACTGACGTGTTCCGGGAGGAGACCTCATTGAAAGAATACTATACTCTTTCAAGTATATGAGAAACTTATTGCTTAAGTATTTTCATCATGGTCTAACCGTGACGATTTAATACTTTAGCCGATCTGTTTGTCTATTTCGTGTCGAAACTCTAAAAGTTTCCGATTTGTGTTTCAAAAGAAACATATAACCATAACGCGATGCCACATCCGTAAAGGTCACGAAACATTCATATCCACCTCTAGCCTAGCTAGACATGGGCCCACTTACGTCACTATGAACGAGGGCTAACCGATCGATGGCACTTATACTTTTACCAAGTAAAAGGTATTTTAGGCATTTTGCCCAATAAACTAGATTCGTAGACATCATTTGAATAGAATCAAATTCGTCCTAGTATCCACTCTTTGAAAGTGTGGATATACGAGTCTTGTTTAATTGTGTCCCAGACAACAATGCCACAAATAAGTCTCAACTGATTAAATCAGTTTGAGCTATTTGTTTGTCATGTTATACTTTGAGATTTATTTATATTCAAAATATAAATATTGTTATTCACATCAAATTGTTTATCTCAATATCATCATTATAAAATGAAACACTTTAGTGTTCTAGAATATAAAGGTATACCCGCAACGGGTTAAACCCTGATATAGAGATAATGTTTCTAGTCAAACTAGTTACATTGTAACAGTTCCTAAACTTATGTATCTACGGCTATTGTCGTCCCGTTTTCGACTCGCAGATAAATCTCAACTGAAGTCAATATCCTGCTCTCAGCAGATTCTGCACACCAGTACATATATATGTACCACATCCAGTATCTAAAATCCAATTTTAATACTAGTAGTGAACATATTTACGACAAACATTTTGAAGTCGGAGCCTTGCACCGTCTTCAATTCCTTCATGTCTGCCTCGTCCATATGGCAGTCACGCTTCCAGTGACCCCGTTTGCCACAGTTTAGGCAGACATCTTGGGATATGTCATTTGTCTTCCCAGAAGATTATAATGATTTTGCCTTTGCCCCTTTTCCACACCTAGAAGCCTTCGGCCAAGCCTTGGCCTTCTAGAATGTCGAAATAGGATGCGCCTTGCGCTTCTTGCCTTATTGCAAACTCTGGCTTGGTCTCCTTGAGTATAGCCATTAACTCTCCAATAGTTTTCTATTGCAATTTTAACTTCTAAGATCTAAGAATAGATCTATGAAGATCCTTCAATTTCAATATCATACTATAAGGATCTAATCCTTAGTTCTGATTAAGAAATTAAGGAGTCTTTGCGGCAAGCATAAAGGATTAAGCACTAAAGTTATCATCACATGAATCTTCCAAAGATCATGCTCTACTATTTGCTTAACTCCGGGCTTAGGCCCAAGATGTTATTCTATCAAATAGAATAACTTCTCAGTTCCCAGGACTATCCTAAGGTTTTATTTCCAATTTGAAAATTAAAGCTGTTTAAATACATTCTCACCTAGGATTATGTTTTAAACACTAATCTTTCATTTATCTTGATTGTTATAGTCTAACTATCCAATCAACGATTTTAGGTATTATTGATTATAATGATTACTATAGTCTAACTATATAATCAACTATAATTTAATTGATTAAATTCAATTATATTGATTATATAATTTAATTATAAAATCAACTATTAATTGAAATAGTTTGAATACAGTCCAACTGTTAAAACAACAATTAAATATTAGTCCAACTAATATATTAATTTACATGACGAAAAAATTGTAATGAGCGTGTATGGCAAGTAACTAAACGAATATTGCAAATTTAATACTTGCCTCCCACTATTTTCGGCGAGCCTCTAACCCTCTGTGAGTACTAGGGAATATTGTTTCCTAGTGGGCTAGGATCCCGTTAAATAACACACAATCTTGACTTTGGCCAACAAATTGTATGATAATTAACTAGGTAGATCTCTAAGATCAATTGGATCCCATCCAATTCCTAGATCCAGTAGGTGGACATCCAAGTCCGAAACATATATCTTATATATGCCAATATATCCAATATATTGCCTAACCTTTTTCCTCTGAATCAACTAAGTCTTGGCTTTGGCACAACAAACTTAGTGATTCCAGTTAAGCGGAACCCATTGACTATAGAAAGCTTCGTAATCAATGTCGATGGACAAGAAATGATATTGACTTTGGCCAACAAATCACAACTTGGACAAGACACCGATATGGAACAAAGCCTTCATGATTCAAACACATCCGCGACGGACAAAGGTCTTGACTTTGGCCAACAAACCAGTGCCAGTCTTGGATCTTGAATAAGAATCACTCAATGGAAGGAAAAATGCTTAATATGTTTTGAGGGTTTTTCGCGTAATTGGCAACCAATTAATTATCTTTGTTAAGGTCTCATCATCATACACCCTTAAACATGCATTCTAAACACATAATAAGGCGCGTAACTAAATAAATATAATAATGATATGCGGATGGATATTTAACATATTGTTCCTAGAACAAATCTCTCCATTTCTTCTCTCCCGCTAGCACAAGTATTACTTCTACCCGATTACATAACACTTCTAAAGAAACCTCATTTACATTGAGGGGAATAGGTGAGAAGAGAAATACACAGAGTCAAGAGGTAATAGGCTGGACACGCATGTCCATTTAATTAATAATTCTAAATTTATTACAACAATTTCCAAAATTGCCCTCACCCATCTAATATCCATCCGATATATATTATTCATACATCGCATCCATGTATTCACACAAGCATGTTATCAATCAATCTAATCCAATTAATTAATCTGAAAGTTAATGACCATCCAATGTTCAAAACAACGATTTGATTTTGCGTGAGTCCGACTCTTTTACGAATAAGTACTCAAGTACGAATTCTTGAATTATATTAAACTACAACATTAAATCCAATTTAATTTATATTTAATACTAATTCTATATTTAATTCTAAATTAAATAATTACACTTTTTAATGTGCCTTTACGACTTAGATTCTAAATCTATCGTTACGGGTCTCAAAGCCCAATTAACATCCAATGTCAATTTAATTAAAGTCCAATGGGCTTTCAATTAATTTCATAAGGCATGGACTTTTGGTCAATATGGGTCAAACCCAAATACCAAAGCCCTTTAAGGAATCACCCTTATTTGCCAAGAACCAATTTAGGCCCATTAGGCACAATTAAATAAAGGTCCATTAAGTCATAATTGGACTTTATGGAAATGGTTTTGGGCCCAATTGGATCCAACCCTTTAGCCTAAACCAACTTGGCCCAACCAAGCCTTAATAAGCCCAATTACAACTTTACAAGCCCAATTCCAAATTTGGCCCAATTAATTAAATTAACCAAAGTGTATGTCATAATTAATTAACAAATTAACATTTCCAAAATACTAATTCACTCAATTAATTATGCTCATTATCATCAACACATGTACAACACATTTGAATCAAAAAAATCACATCATTTTACATGCTTCAAGTCACGGCAATTTGGGGTTTTTCATGTCCGATTCGGTTTCAATCCAATTAAATCCACAATCAACATTACCCAATGTTTTCCAACTCATCCAATGATCAAAAACACAAAAATCACCATGACATTATAGGGCATCATGATTCGGCCAAGCCAACCAATTGGGGAAAAATTGATCCAATCCATTTTTCACAAAATTGATCACAAATAACTCCAAGTCATTCATTAACAAGCATGCTCAAACAAGTAATTTCACTCAAACATGCTCAAATCCAATTTACCCAAATTTTACCCTAATCAAGTTTCATGCTCAAAATGGCTCTGATACCATTGTTGGGTTTCTATTATAGTCCCAAGATCGATTTCAAGCAAGAAAAACATGTGCGAATACAACAATGAAGAATGGCGGAATCATACTTACATTGATCGGATTTGGCGATGCGAGGAACAACAAAAACTCTTCAAGCTTTTCCTCCAATAGCTCTCGGCAATGGCTTGATTTTGTGCTCCAAAAATTCGGCAATGGTGGTCCTTCAAGCTCCAAGCTTTGTGTGTAATTCCATGCCCACGGGTGAGTTTCCCTATCACCTACGCAAGACCCCGAATGTGTGCTAGCACCTTGGAATTTTGCCACAAAATTCTTATTTATCTTCTTCTTCATTCTCGGCAGTTTGCCAAAATTTTGAGAAAAATGGCCCAGGCCGAGAGATAGGAGAGAGATGAGAGGGAGAGATGGTGTTTTGGTTGTGTTGTGTATCTAATACACAAAATCAAAGTCAAAATACCAAAATCAAAAAATTGGTAAATGTCATACTTGTGTGTAAAACAGCAATCACCATGCCTCCACCTAAACCCATCACAAAAAGCAACTAAAAGTGACAAGTTATATGACATGTGGGCCCCACTCGATTCGAAATGAGAGTGGGACCGCAAACACTACCGGGCTCGGGTTCGCTAATTCTGAATTAATGAATTTTTCGTTGCGACGTAATTAAATAATTATGCCTAGCAAAATCACTATTCACGTCGCTAACGAATTAATTCTAAATTAACTCGTTTGCCCGAATTAAAATCTAATTTTAATTCCGCGTCGAAATCCAATGTTGTATAATATATCGAATATATTATTTATTGATTAATTCCAATTAATCGTCCTCTCTCTTTAAATAATATTTTATCCCAGATAAAATATCTCCGTAATTAATCCCAGATTAATTTTTTCTCTCTCTTATAATTAATCCCAGATTAAAAAGTACGAGTCATACGTCATCGGTGAATCTTCGGTAAGGGACCCATGAGATCCCCGGATATGTTGGCAGTAAATCCGGTCGTCAGACTATCCGAACACGTACGTACCTAGTACTACGTTTTTACCAATTTACAAGATATGGTTGGCTTCTAGCAAAGCACCGTGCCTACCTAATTCTCCAAAAATATTCTAACTGGAATATGTGATCTATATCAGGCATAGTATACGTAGTATTGCGTAATACGATCCAGTATCGGATGTCACGTGCTAGGCCTGGGGCTGGAATCGTGTCTGCCCCGTACGAAGCACATGTCGGATCTCTCGGGTAACTAGTCTCTATAATCGGATAAACATGACCTAGTCATAATATCCCATAGCTGCAGCATATAAGAACTAGTTCCGTATCCTACGTGATCATCATCTCCACTATGATTGGAGTGATACTTCCATCTCGACATCACACCCACACAATACAATCGATTCTCAATATACCCATAAGAGGCGTACACAGAACCTGTTAAAGCCCTGGACGACCAAAACCAAAGTATATTGATTGTCACAAGTTTTAGCGGTGCAAGTCTCAGGTTAAGACCAAATACACCTACCTTGATTCGGACTTCCATAGACACATAGTCATACTACCAATGGAATTTCGATGGGTCTATCCAGAGAGAAGATGTTTCTGTACCATCGGTAAACACAACCTCCTATTACACTTACATGAGTATCATATACCCAAATATATGAGAACTATGTCGTTATGCTCCCACAACGCGCACAAGTGTAATACTAGTCTTTTACGCATTATCGATGTCCAATCTTGATAATACTCTGACTAGGGATATTTAATGATTAAACCTTTATGGATTGATACTGTCTCATATCATCTCAATCCAGAACTAATCATATGGACTTTTCATCATTTATACATCTTGGTAATCTAATTACAAATGATAAAAGAGCAATTTCCTTTGTCACATAGTTAATTTGTACAACAACACCATGATCTGTACAAATAGTGATGCTATGGGCCATAATTGTCCAACAGGGACTTATGCAGTGTGTGACAATGACAATCCTATCAAAGTTATGCAATGTATTTTTACTTACCTAGCTCGCCAGCTGCCACCTGACTTGTCTGCTGCTTCTAACTGAGTTGATCTAGAGGTCCATTTTCAAACTGTGCTCCATTTTTGGAGCGCCATTTTCGGCATCTTTTGTGTGTGCCCCATTTTTGGAGCGCCATTTTCGGCATCTGTTGTGTGTGCTCCATTTTTATAGCGCCATTTTCGGCATCTGTTGTGTGTGCTCCATTTTTGGAGCGCCATTTTCGGCATTTGTTGTGTGTGGTCCATTTTTGGAGCGCCGTTTTCGGCATCTGTTGTGTGCTCCATTTTGGAGCGCCATTTTCGGCACCTTGTGTGTGCTCCATTTTGGAGCGCCATTTTCGGCACCTTGTTGTGTGTGCTCCATTTTGGAGCGCCATTTTCGGCATCTTGTTGGGTGTGCTCCATTTTGGAGCGCCATTTTTGGCATCTGTTGTGTGTGCTCCATTTTGGAGCGCCATTTTCGGCATCTGTTGTGGTCCATTTCCGAACCGTGCTGTGTAAGAGTGTGGCTCATTTTTGAACCGTTACTTGATGAGATGGTCTTTGCCGCTACAGACCTGCGAATATAAAACAAAATTTGCAAGTATGTGATATGTATGCATGTATGCATGGATATGTTTCCTATTCCGATGGGTTAGGCCTTCCTTGGTCCATTTTCGAACCATGCTCCATTTTCGGAGTGCCATTTTCGGCGTCTGGTGTGATAGTGGGCCATTTCAGAACCGTGCTCCATTTTCAGAGCGCCATTTTCCTGAAAAAGTCTTTGGTCGCCCCATGGGCCTGCTCATAGTTCCTTTTTGTCGATTTTCTCTTGGTGATTGCTCAGTTTCCTTTAGTCTTATTGCTCAAGTTCTCGATAAATCCCTTATTCGTGGGGTGGTTGACTGGTCATCCCAGACTCGATTTAGCTTTTTGCTATTCGTTGTTTGCAATGGCCAAAGTAGATCATGCGATGTGACGTTCCAAAATTGCTGATGATCTGGGCCTCGACCCTGGGACTCATCCCCAAAACTGATACTGATGTGGGCCTCGCCTCCGGGACTCATCCCCAAAATTGATGATGATGTGGGTCACGACCTTGGGAATCATCCCCAAAACTGATGCTGATATGGGCCTCGCCTCCGGGACTCATCCCCAAAACTGATGATGATGTGGGTCACGACCCTAGGAATCATCCCCAAAACTGATGCTGATGTGGGCCTCGCCTCTGGACTCATCCTCAAAACTGATGATGATGTGGGTCACGACCCTAGGACTCATCCCCAAAACTGATGCTGATGTGGGTCTCACCTCCAAACTGATACTGATGTGGGCTCGCCCCCAAACCGATATTGATATGCGCCTCACCCCCAAACTGATGTGGATGTGGGCCTCGACCTTGGGAGTCATCCCCAAAATTGCTGATGATATGTGTGGGCCTCGACCCTGGGACGCATCCCAAAACTGATGATGATGTGGGTCACGACCCTAGGACTCATCCCCAAAACTGATGCTGATGTGGGTCTCGCCTCCAAGCTGATACTGATGTGGGCTCGCCCCCAAACCGATATTGATATAGGCCTCGCCCCCAAACTGATGTGGATGTGGGCCTCGACCCTAGGACTCATCCCCAAAATTATTGATGATATGTGTGGGCCTCGACTCTGGGACGCATCCCAAAACTGCTACTGATGTGTGGGCCTCGACCCTGGGACTCATCCCCAAACTGATATTGATGTGGGCCTCGGCCCTGGGATTCCTTCCTAAGACTAATACTGATGCAGGCCTCAACCCGGTGATTCATTCCTGAAACTGATATTGATTCTGATTCATTCCTGAGACTGATGTGGGCCCAACCCCATGATTCATTCCTAAAACTGATGACATTGTACTGTTGCTGCTTCTGGTTGGCTTGCATTTACCGCTTTCTCTTCTTCTTTGAAACCTGTGATTACAAAACAGAACAAACACGAAAAGGAATGCAAATACGTCACGTGTATGCATGCATGCATGAATGAATTTCTTATTCCATTGGGTTAGGTATTCTGTCAGGTATTCTCTTGGTGACTACTCGGTTTTCTCTTCTTCAGGCAAAGTACTGCTTCAATCTGTCTACGTTGATCGGCTCGGTGAACTCATTCCCTTCTAAATCTGATAGTCTCACTGCCCCATTTCCCAATTTCTGAATGGCTATCCTGTCTTTCTGCTTGCTTCTTCCGAGGATTCCCCTTGTTCTAAACATCGCTGAGTATCATAGTACCAGGGTTGAATGCTTTTGCCAAATATACTCATGTTGCAGGTTGAAATGATGAGACTCAGGCAAGTAAGCAAAATGAACGTCTTTATTATCATCAAGAAAAGGTTCGAACAAGTAGACAAAATCAATATCTTTATTAAAAATGCAAGATCAAATAAACTAGGAGGAACAACTTCATCATTCGCAGCATTTCCTTCTTCATCGGCCTATGGTTCTCCACTGCTGTCGTTCCCTATCCCCATGGAAGAAACTGGGTGGTTGAGAGTTTGGAGGACAAAGCTTTCGGGCAGGCCGAAGCTGATCATGTAGGTAGGCGGTGGGACGGAGTGATAGTTCCGTACGGGGTTCCGGTGTGTGTTGGGTTGTTCTTTCTCAGGATCGGGTATTTTATGGGTATCAATGAGGTTTTGGATTTCATGCCTAAGGCGAGTGCAGTTGTCAGTTTCGTGGCCTCTCCTCTGATGGAAGTGACAATACAGGCTTAGGTCAAGGTTGGGTGGTATATGATCTGGAAGTGGTTTAGGCTCTAAGGGTTTTAGGAGTCTTTGCGCCTTCAGCTTCTCAAGCACCTTAGATAAAGGCTTCCCTAGGTTAGAGAAATATCGGTTCCTAATGGCAGCAACCTCGGCAGTAGGGGGGTTGGTCTCAGAATGTCCCCCAAAAGTCCTTCGATTCTGGCCATAGAACTTTCTATTCTCCGCTTCTTCTTCTTCGATGTCCATGACAGTCTCCCTCAGCTGTCGGAAATCTGCAATCATGGAGGTCATCCTTCTCAACTTGCCATAAATGGAGGGCTTGGTGTCCTTGATGATCATTTTGATTTGGTCCTTTTCTGAGGGCCGAGTCTGCATCTTTAGAAGCTGGCTTCTCCAGCGGTCTACATACTCCTTGAAACTTTTTCCTCCGGTTTCTGCTTGGTATTCTCCAAGTCGTGGAGTGACAAGTCGATCTCCAAATCTGTAACATACGCTTTCAGAAAAGCTTCTGCCAGTTCCCTCCAATCTTCTTTAACCTTTCTCTCAAGGCTATGGTACCACACTACGGGTGCCCCCTCAAGCGACATCCCGAACATCTTCTGAACTTGGCGCTGTGACAGGCCCACTGAACTCATAACTGAAATATACTATCGGAGATGGACCCTCGGATCCCCATTTCCGTTGAACTTGGCCATATCAGACATCTTGAACTGAGCCGTCAGCTGTTCTTCAAAGGTCATTGCCTCATAATCCAACAGGTCTTCGTGTTTGCCCCTAATCTTACGGGTAACCGACTCTACCTGATCTCGGAGTTTCTGCAGTTCAGTTTGAGACCCTGTCATTCTCCCCGCAGCATATTCAGCCATATCATCATCAAAACCCAGGATATCATCATTCAATCTAGTCGGAGGGTCTTCACGCCTCTCATTCTCATAACCTCCCCCAGCTTGGGGCACAGCCATATTAGCCATAGCAGTAGTCAAGGCTTACAACTGTTCAGTAACTTTGGTGAGATTGGTCTCCAACTGATCCATATGGGATACCTCGTTCTCTGATTTGCTCATGTTTGCTATCGGCCTTTTGATAAGTCTTCCCTCTTTCCTAACCCAACGAGAATCTATGGTGTCTTTTAAAATTCTCAGGTAGCATGTATGCGTGTAATGCATGGAATATATAAGTCGGCCCATTATCATTTTAAAGCATTCAATCATGCTATTGCGAGGTGCAAACTTGTCCCAGTTGAAAAAGGCCCAACAGGTTTACACTTTTACGATAACATGGCTAAACAACCCCAAATGATAAGAGGCCCAAACACAGGATGGCCCATCGGTATTTTAGAAACTTTTAGCCCAATTTTCATACGATACAAACTCATCCCAGTTTAAATGGCCCAACAAGTTCGCATTTCTAACAAGAAGTCCAACTGAACCCAAATGACGATGGTCCTAAGCATAAGCATAAAGAAATAATTTCTACAGAGTGGCCTATCGGCATTTCAGTAGCTTTTGGCCTAATTGTCATAGGATACGAATTCGTCCCAGTTTAAATGGCCCAACAAGTTCGCATTTCTGACAAGAAGTCCAACTGAACCCAAATGACGATGGTCCCTAAATACAAGCATAAGGAGATAGATATGGTCCACGTGTGGATTTATAGGAGTGTAGACAAAGGCTCCCACTGGCGAATGATTGCCCACAACTAAGACTCCTCACTCAAGGGTTCGAGCGACCGAGTGAGCGCACCTTTTTATACCTTAAGGTACGTGCCAACGAGTTATGGTGTGTGACTAACTGTCAAATGGATTTCCCATTGTAGATTCCCCAGAGGGAGGGCGGAGCGAACTCTCTTAGAAACCCAAGCCTCTTAGGCTCTTATCGCCTTGGTGACAGGAATAAACAACAAGTCCTCCAAATTAGTCTGTCACAACGAGCTACGGGTAATGATTACCTTGGTGCCTTCGCAGCGTTTCCTTATAGAAAGGTAGTGAATGAAGGAAGACATCAAACCATTACCTAGCTTTAATAATGCCTTTGATTAAACCCCTTCAACCCACGGTAGACACGGTTAACTAAAGCACAAATCACAAACATTACAAGACATTATTTCGGGGCCAATTCTCTATCCCCAGTGGAGTCACCAGACTGTAGGAAACAGATGTTGACAACGCTGTTCTAGGCTCGCGGCCTAGTTGGGAGTACAGAGTAGCCCGCGGGGGAGGTAAACCGGAGAAATAACATGGAGTCACCACCCGGTGTGAACTGGGAAAATGATTTAAGGTCGCACTCACCCCTCGCAAGGGAAGACCTCAAACCGTTGGGTTCGGAATGGTCCCTTACTTATGCCACTTGTAATGATATGATTTATGCAATATCTAACCGAATCTACACAACATATATGTTCAAAAGTGTTATATTCATAAGTTCACATGCATAAAAATAAAGCTCATATCTAAGTTTACATGCATAACAGTAAAACGGAATGACGACAAACATATAATTTCATAAGCACATTATATTCATGGATACGGAAACACAAGTAAATGATAACTACACATGCATGCATAATGAAGAGAAGCAATTAGATGCATAATGCAAAGAGATGATTAAAGAGGCAATTATACATCGAAATAAACGTGCAATGATGCAATACGAAAAAGCAAACAACGGAATAGTAAATGGCGCGGCAAAGTATCGCGGTAAAGGCAGCCTTTTAGGTTTTTCTTCCCTCAAATAGTGAACCTTTATACCAACGTAATAAGCCCATGCGCGTTACATTATGATGCATGATTAAACAAGGAGATGGCATACAACAAGCAAATAACGGAATAATAAAAAGCTTGGCAAAACGTCGTGGCAAAGGTAGCCCTTAGGCTTTTTATCCCTCGAAATGGAGGACCTTTAATCCAACTTGATTTGCCCATGCGCATTACATTACAATGCATAAAAATAAATAAGACAAGGATATGGGACTTCACATGTCCGATTAAACGTATCTCGCATTCAATCGAACATACTTCGTCCGGCGCGACAAAACGTCATAGCAAAGGTAGCCCTTAGGCTTTTTATCCCTCAAAATGGAGGACCTTTAATCCAACTTGTTTTGCCCATGCGCACTATATCATCAATACATAAATAAATAACGTACACAAAGTAAAATGGCGTAATAATAAAAGACGCGGCGAAGTATCGTGGTAAAGGTAGCCTTTTAGGCTTTTCTTCCCCCAAATGGAGAACCTTTAGACCAACGTAATAAGCCCATGCGCATTACATTACAATGCATAAAAATAAATAAGACGAGGATATGGGACTTCACATGTCCGATAAACGTATCTCGCATTCAATCAAACATACTTCGTCCGGCGCGATAAAACGTCATGGCAAATGTAGCCCTTAGGCTTTTTACCCCTCAAAATGGAGGACCTTTAATCCAACTTGTTTTGCCCATGCGCACTATATCATCAACAACATAAACAAATAACTTGCAGAAAATAAATGGCGGAATATAAAATACGAATAATAAATACACAAGATAAATAAAGCAAAATATGTGTCGTTTGCTTAAGTGGTATGTGGAGTTGTCTCCCAAGTACAGACCGCACTACCGTCCATTCGGATTCGGCTACGGAATTTATGTCTGGGTTTCCATCCTATATACCACGAGAGACGACTCTCATGGGTAGAAAATAAATAAAACAATTAAAAGATGAATGAAAATAAATAAGAAAAGTGCCCTTAGGTCTAACCTTTTAAATCGTCTCTCGGAAGTATTGTACACGGTCGTCGGAAGGGTTGATGCTCCGTAACTCCTCTGGTTCACTGGTTCAACGTTTTCCCTCACTGTTTCACTGTTTGGGTTGCTGTTTTCGCTCCGTTTCGCTACTATTTTGCTGCTGTTTTCAGTCACTATTTTACAGTAAAAGGCTACTGTTTTTACGGTAAAAAATGCTACTATTTTCGCGACTTTAAAGATGCAGTTTTGCGGGTGCAGTTTGCGGTTTAGGGTACAGTTTTTGGGTGCAGTTTGGGGACGTGAATGAGGGATGCTTGGTGTTTAGGGTCACGGTTTCATGTTTGAGAGTGGCAGATTAATTTTGTTAAGCGTGAGAGAGGGGCACGAGGGCTGCGTGGTTTGTGAACTAAATGGCGGGTGGCTTACGTTGAGGGTGTTGAGTGATGCTGTTGAATGCTTATGTGTGAGTGTGCTTTGTTGTGAATTTTTTTAAGGTTGTTTGTGAGGACAGTGAGTGGAGGCAATAGGCTTGTTAGTGGGTTGTGGCTTTTTTGAAGGCTGAAGCGTGAATGTTAAAGGGGGGCAGATGGCGTGAGGCTTTTTTTGAATGGTTAGGAGGCAGTGTCGTGAGGTGAAGAGAGTGGTCGAGGTGCTTGAGTAAGTTGGTCAGGGACGTGAATGGCGTGGACAAGTGCGTGAAGGGTTATTTTCTTATTTGTTATTCGGTTGGACGAGTGTGTTTAGGGGAAGAAGGACCATGTGCGTGGTTCAGAGAGAGAAGACGAGGGACTTAGGGTTTCTTTGTTTTGTGAATTGCCGTGAATAGTCTAGAGCCAGGAGGTCTCAAGGGTTGATTTTCGGTTTCTTTTATAGACAAAGGCTAGGGTTTCTTTTGTGTGAATAGGAAAAGAATCAATGTAATCATGAGTGGCATCTCTTAATTAGTGTCTCACAAGGAAAATATCTAGTTAACTGGGGACATGATTTGGCTTAATTAGGAAGATCAATATTTTATTTGTTTTGATTAGGTATGTGATTATTTAGATTTTATTTGCTTTGTTTTAATTTCACCATGTGTTAAATATGTGTTTTGTTAATTTTGGATGTGTTTTATTGGGCTTGGGTGTGAATGGGCTTGGTGTGGGCGTGAGCTTGGTTTTTTTTTTTTTTTTGTGGTGGACTTATGGGCTTGATGTGTATTTCAAGGGTTTTGGGCCAAGGTTTAATTGTTTGCGGGGTTTTGGGCTAAAGGTGTTTTAAAACGGAAGTCCAACAAGCGAGCCCGAAACTAAACAAGCGAATAAAATCCAACAAAATACTGATTTTTGACTTTTCCCCTTCCGACGTCCGTTTCCCGCGACTTCCACGACTTAAAAGGTAGTGTCTCCAAATGAGACTCATCATAGGGACTTACATGCAAAAAATGCAGTGCCTACACTCACCCTAGTGGATTTAACATTGACTTCAACTGGTAGTAGTACGGCCTCTTGACCATACACTAGTTGGAATGGCGTGACTGAGGTACCCATTCAGGGGGACGTCCTATAAACCCATAGAGCTTGACTTAAGCATTCATCCCATTGTCTGGCATTGTCCATATCATCTTTCGGATTAACCCTTGAGGGTCTTGTTGGAAGACTCTGCCTGACCATTTGACTGGGGGTAGTATGGAGTAGTGTTTACTAACTGGACCGGTATTCGGTCAGGAAGTTCTTAACCTTTTCGCCATTCAGAGAGGTACCGTGATCCACCATCAATGTCTAAGGGATACCAAATCGATGGATAATATGCCCTTTTATGAACTTGATGATTTGTTCTTAATAAATCTCTATTATCGGGATTGCTTCCACCCACTTGGTGAAGAAATATGTGGCGACGATGATGAAAGTGTGTATTTTGCTAGATGCTAGATAGATTTTCCTTATTAAATCAATCGCACATCCCTTAAATGGCCACGGTTTAATAATAGGGACCATTTCGGTCGCTGGTGCTCTTTGGATGGGCCCATGCTTCTGACAAGCAACACATCCCTTAGCATACAGTACACATGATTCTCCCATTTTTCGGCCAATAATATCCGCTCCTTATGATCAACCATCTCATCTTTATCCCGGCCTGGTGAGCCCCATAGACCCCTTCATGTATCTCGGCCATAATGGTCTTGGATTCCGATGGCCCGACATATTTTAATAACAAACCATCTTGGCATTTTTTGTATAATACATCTCCCGATACCATATAGTTCAAGGCTTTTAGTTTTAGCTTTCAACCTTTCGTATTTTCTGGTTGCTTTAAGAATTCTCTTATCTATTTTCTCCAATCGTCCTCATTTCAATTTTGGATTTCAATGGCCATGACGTCCATTACGTTCTTCCGCCTTACCAGGGTTGGTTTGGCCTCTTCTCTCTTATATACGCCATCTATGCTTGTCGATTTATACCCTGAGGCTGCTTGGGCCAATTCATTGGCCATCTCATTCTTCGCCCTTGGGACGTGCTCCAGTTCTACGAAATCAAATTGGCCTAGTAGCTCTTTAGCTATTTCTGACAATGCCCTGACTGACTGGCTTTGACACTTGAATACCTTGGTCACTTGTTGGATCACTAGTTACGAATCTCCCTTGATGGACACCTATTTTATTCTCATATCAAGAAGCATTTCCAACCCAAATATCAAGGCCTCGTATTCGTCCTGATTGTTGGTGCAATATTCGTCCAACTTGATTATGAAATGGAATGGTTCTCCCATCGGACTGACCAGACTATTCCCATTCTTGCTCCTTTTGATGTGCTGGATCCATAGAAATACATTGTCCATGGCTTTAAACTGCACTCGTCTATTTCCATTCCCGATTCTTTAGTGGTGCTTAAACACGGGTGGTCAGCTAAGAAATCCGTGAGGGCCTGATTTTTTACGGCCTTTGGGGGTTCATGTCGTATGTCGAATCTGACAATGATAGAGACCAAAACCCAACTCTTTGTTGCAAAATGGGATGCGAAACATGCACTTTACTATATTGATTTTTGTAATTAAATGCACAGTGGTAGGCCTAAGGTAGGCGCGTAATTTAGTACATGTGAAATACAAAGCCAAACACAACTTCTCCATTGGAGAATAATTACATTCATATCTCAATAATTGTCTGCTGATATAATAAATGGCTCTTTCGACATCTGTATTGTCGTTCTGTGCGATCATTCCAGCTATGGATTGCTATTCAGCGGATATGTAAAGCTTCATTGGCCGTCCTAGTACAGGGGGTACCATCACCGGCGGTTGTGATAAATAATTCTTCATATTCTCGAAGGCTTTTTGATGTTCTTGGGTCCAGACGAATTTGTCCTTTTCCTTTAGCCTTAGCAGGGACGAGAAAACTTTAGTTTTTCCTGCATAATTAGAAATGAACCTTCTTAAGAAATTGACTTGCCCTAGGAATCTTTACAACTCTTTTTTGTTCCGGGGTCGTTTGGCTTCAGTAATTGCCCGAGATTAATTGGCATCAATCTCAATTCCCCGCTGGTGGACTAGAAAGCCCAAGAAATTCCCTGCGCAAACCCCAAAGCGCATTGGCAGGATTTAACTTTATTTTGAATTTCCTCATTCGTTCAAAAGCCACTATCAAGTGGTTAAAATGCTCGCCCACGGTCATAGACTCTACCACTATGTCGTCTACATAAACCTCTGCAAAATTACTGATCATGTCGTGGAAAATTAGATTCATGGCCTGTTGGCAAGGCATGTCTGGCTGGACGTGAAATACGTCCAGCCGGGTATGCGAAGTCCTACATTAAAGACGGCCAAATTTCTGGTCACATTATTTTTTTCTTCTTCTGCATTTTATTATTTATTTATTTTATCCATTTAGTGTTATTTATATTTTTTTTTATTTATTCACTTTCATCGTTATTTTATTATTCTTCATTTATTTTTGTTATTTAGCTTTTTGTCTATTTACTTTTTCATTATTGTATTATTTCTCTTTTTTATGACCGTTTTCATTGCATTAAGGGTTATGCGTGTTATCATCCCTTGCGGTATATCGGATGGAAACCCAGACGTAAATTCCGTAGCCGAATCTGAATGGACGGTAGTATGGTCTGTACTTAGGATACAACTCCATGTACCACTTGGGAAATACTCGTATATGCATGATTAACCCACTTTTGTTTACTATTTATTTATTGACGCTTTATTTGCTTTTGATTATTATGATTCTTTTTATCATACCTTATATTTCTTAATTTAATTCGCTTTTATTTATATTAATGTTTTGGGTGTGCAAATTTGTGTGTTTATTTGAATTATCTTGCATGAACTGCATAAGACTTGGCTATACCATTGTGTGAACCCTCCATTATACTGGCATAAGTAAGGGACCATTCCGAACCCAACGGTTTGAGGTATTCCCTTGCGAGGGGTGAGTGCGGCCTAAATCTTTTCCCACTTCACACTGGGTGGCGACTCTTTTATTCTCTGGTTTAGTCCCATGTGGGCTACTCCGTACTCTCTACGGGCTGGAGCCCAACAGTGTCGTGGTCACCGAACATCATAGGCATAGCGGTAAACCCCACTTCGCTCCTACACTTGGCATCAATAAAACCTTGTATGATGAGGAAGTTCACAAGAAAATGAGGTAAGAAATCCATGCCTACGGTAGATTCCTTAGTAGACTCCAGAGCAGGATATCAAGTGTATTCTTTTATGGATGGGTACGCAGGGTATAACCAAATCTACATCACCGAAGATGATATCAATAAAATGGTTTTCAGATGCCCGGGGCCTTTAGGATGTTATGAGTGGGTGGTAATGCCATTCGGCAGAGTCTGCTACTGGTTAGAGTATGATGCCGTGGTCAGAGTCTGACGCCGAATTCACATTATGATATCAAGTTCTGATATTACGTTCTGAAGACTAGCCTCTGATACTGATGTAGGGTGTCATATTACGTTCATAAAACTAGCGTCTAATGCTGAAGTAGGGTTCGATATTATGCTCTGAAGACTAACGTCTGATACTAAAGTAGGGGGTGATAATACATTCTAAAGATCAGTGTTTGATGATAAGCTAGATTCTGATTCTGAGATACACTTGGGGAACACAAATCAGCAACGTCTTCATAATATTAATGCCACATCATCAAGTGTCTTCAGAATAATTTCGAAAGTTAGTTAGAATTTGTTATCTCCTTCTATAAGAATGGACACATATCAACGAGAGATGGCTATTTTAGATCAAGGCTCTTATTGGCCAATTTAGATATGAGATTTTACTATATAAAGCCCTTATTATCATTTTTAAATTGAAATGATAATTTCTAATAAATCTATATATTTTTCTCTCAACTTTCTCCCATTATTCATTATTTTCTTTGATTTTCCAAGCCATTTTCTCACTAAACAAATGCTTATTTTAGTTTTTTCAATGGATGCCATAAAGAGAGCCACCTCTTGATAAGTCTTGTTCCTGAGAACACTGAAGAGAATATTACTCATTTTTAAGAAACGGCCTAAGCCAAATAATTTTATTCATTCAATAATCCATCTTTCTACTAATTTCCCTATTTCGGCTTTCATAAAAACTAGGACTCAAATTGAACCTAGAAATTATCTTCATCTTCAATTGTCTCTCTACCCTAATAGCCATATGAACCATTTCTTCTAGATATATATAGTGATGAAGCTCCACAATATTGACAATTCCTTTATTCAAACCACCCATAAAACATAGCAAATTGGCTTCTTGATCTTCCTTAATGTTTGCCCTCTTCATAACCAGCTCCATCTCTTTGTAATAGTCTTCAACATTCTTAAACTCTTAAGTAAACCCTTGAAGTTTTTGATGAAATTCCCTATAGTAATGGCTTGGAAAAACCTCTTCCTCATTACGGCCTTCAAGTCATCCCATGTAGTAATGGGTCGTTCTCTATTTCTAATACGATCAGTAAACAATTTGTCCCACCAATTAATAGCATACCTAGAAAACTATAATACTGCCAACTACACATTTTTATACTCCGAATAGCTATGGCAATTAAATATTAACTCCAACTTTTTTCCCACTCAAATTAAACATCATGGTCACTATTTCCTTGAAAATAGGGTATTGTTTAACTTAATTCTGCTCAAATCTTAATCTACTTCATCATGCTTAAATGCACTCGTCTGACCCTCTCTAGTTTGCCTATCACCAAATCTAGGCCTATTCATTTCAGAAGCATACACAAACTCATCTTTTTCATCTTCAAACATGTTATTAGCCTCTTATTCATCCATAAAAAATAGAATTGAGAAAATGAAACTAAATTAATAGGCGAACTAAGAAATAAGACTACAAAGGAAAGAAAACACATGCTAGAAGTGATGAATGGGTCAATGTGGTATTATATGTAATTTTAGGGAAAATTGGTCCTTCAATCGAAATTTCAATGAAAAACCCTCCACAGACAGACAGCCCATTGGTGAAATACAATCAACGAAATTCAGTCATTTTTTTGTGAACATTTTACTCTCTCTTCTTTTTTTTTTTCGAAACACGCCCTAAACAAGCAACTGTTATTTACCTTCCCTCAAATTACGTCCACCCTAACTTAGAAAGTAAAAGTGATTTTGATTTGATTTAAGAATGCAATAAAGCATAGAGGGATTAAAGAAATAAATAAAATCGCATTCAATTATAGAAAGATGGATCTGTCACAATTATGGAAAGTGAGTATGACTCTATTTGGAAGGATATTAATTGTGAGTACTTCCACTTTATCGGTATTTTTTTTGTAGATATATGAATCTGACGAGATTAAGGAAAAATAAAATCTGACTCTATAAAGGAAGTTAAATCAACTTAACTAGGAAGAAAATAAATAACATTTATTTATGAAAGTATAAAAACATGATTTCCTATTTTGTAGATATGTGAAACAAAGAAAATAAGAAATAAGCAAACACCTCTTACTTTTTTTTCCTTTTTTTATAACTATGGTGAAGATGAGAAACACACAAGCGATAAAGAAAATTAGGAACACATATGAAAAAGCAAGAAATCAAGCAAAGACATAAACGAATTCCACAGCGAAGATGAATGATTAATTTTTTGAAAATTAATGTTGTGAGCCTAGAGGGGAATAACTCCTGAACCCATGAACAAGATGAATCAAAAATCCAGAAAAAGGCAATATGGATAGATTAAAATCCTTAGACCCTTGAATATTAGATTCAAGAATCTAAGTGTAACATCCCAAGTGTTAGCATGTACAGTAATGCAAGTCATAGACATCATGGTCATGTAGGTTTTATATGTGATGCATGTCGCTCGCATAATGTATGCATGTTGACTGCGGTGACAGTCCAAGTTTATGGGTATTCGAGAGCATTTAGCATTCATTCAGGCTATATTTTAGTTTTGAGGCCGGCATAATGGTCAGTATACCGATAACTCTATATCTAAAACATGGTCTCTACAACTGGCATAGACATAACGATCTTCACACCGGTTTTAGACATATGCATACCCGAGACACGTCAGATTTATCGGTCATTAATATGGTCTCAATGTCGAGAAAGTTCTCGACTTCTCGTGATGACAGGCACACCGGTCTGTAATGATCGGCTTACTGGTCCCTGTATTTCTATAAAAACAAGTATACCTTTTTTTATTTTTTTCAAGATGGTTGCACTTAAAGGGGCCGAATTTTTTCCATTGGGTATAAATATAGGTTCGTTGGATATCCTGAAAATTCTTTTAGATATCAATTCTATGATTCTGAGCAATGATAAATATTTGTTGCTCATTCTGCCATTTTCTTGAAAAATGTTTTGAGAAAAAGTGGGAATTGCAGAAAGATTGAACTCAATGAGTTCGATCCTAACTTAGAGGAACCAGAGGTCCATCTAGGTGAAAGATCTATAACACAAAAGAGACTATTCTTAACGTCTGATGAGAGCCTCATCGTTCTCCTCTTGAAGGGAACGGATTCGACTACGTATAAACAAGCGATATTGGATATCGATTTGGGAAAATGGCAAAAAGCCATGAAATCTGAAATGGATTCTATACATGATAATCAAGTCTGGTACTTGGTTGAACTTCCTGAAGAAGTTAAACCTATTAGTTGTAAATAGGTTTATAAAAGGAAGCATGGTCTCGATGGAAAGGTGGAAATCTTTAAGACCCGGCTGGTAGCGAAAGGTTACACTCAATATCTTGGGATTGACTATGAGGAAAAATTTTCACCAGTCGATATGCTAAAATTTATTAGGATACTCTTAGTCATTGTTATATATCACGATTATGAGATATGACAGATGGATATGAAAATCGCGCTCCTAAATAGATTTCTCGATGAGTATATCTATATGGAACAACAAGAGGGTTTTGTATCCGATGAGACTTCAAACTTAGTTTGTAAGCTCAATAAGTCTATTTATGGACTTAAACAAGCATCCCGAAGTTAGAATCGTCAATTTGATTAGACAATTAGATTATATGGATTCATCAATAACGAGAAAAAATCATGTGTTTATAAGAAAGTTTGTAGGAGCATGATAGTATTCCTTGTTTTAAATGTAGATGATATCATTATCATTGGGAAATGATATATGATTTATACAGAGTGTGAAATCCTACCTTTGCAAGAACTTCTCCATGAAAGATATTGGTGAAACTTCCTATATACTGGGTATAAAGCACTACATGGATAGAAAAAGGAAGCTTATAGGGTTGTCACAATCCACATACATAGATAAAATGTTGTAAATGTATGGTTTTACCAACTATAAGGCAGTAAATGTACAATTTCGATAGGAATACATCTTTCGAAGAAAATGACACCTCAGACTGAGCAAAAGAGAGTTAGAATGTCTAATTTGCTATATACTTCTTGTATTGGTAGTATTATGTATGATATGCTATATACAAGACCCGATATCAATTTCGGTGTTAGTGTTACTAGCTGATATCAATCTGATCCGGGTAATGATCATTGAAAAATCATGAAACATATCCTAAAATATCTTAAGGGTACTAAGGATAAGTTCTAATTTATTTTAGAAAATGAGGAATAACTTAAGGGTTATACATACTCTGATGTCCAATGAGATCCAAATGATAGAAAGTCTACATCTGGATATATATTTACCTTTAATGACGATATAGTTAGTTGGTGATGTTCAAAGCAAAGCTCTACAATTGATTCCACCATTGAGGCAAAATTTATAGCGGCTTCGAAAGCTGCTAAGAAGCTGTTTGGATTCAAAATTTTATCACAGAACTTGACATTGTGTCTAGCATTACAGATCCGATCACACTATAATGTGATAATAGTGGAGCCATTGCAGGCTAAAGAGCCAAGTGTGGATTCTAAATCTAAACAAGTCGAAAGGAAATATTACGTGATTAGAGAAATCATTGAATGAAAAGACATAGTAGTCTTAAAGGTTCATGGTTAAGACAATATAGCAAACCCGTTTATTAAGGCCTTACCTCCTAAGTTATTCGATAAACATGTGGAAGAGATGAGACTTCGGTACCATCCGAATCAACACTAAGTAAGTGGGAGTTTGTTGGAGTTGGTGTTTGGAGCGTTAATTCGAATAATGTATTGTACATTATATTTTATTATTTATCAATAAAATAACTATATTTTCATTTCAACCTTATTAATGGTAATTATTATGTCATAATGAATATTCGTTTGATGTATAAATATGCTCAGAATGACGTCGACCTTAGAATAATCAAGTAGTATTACTAGACATTGTATGGTCCGACATTGAGATAGTATTATTATTATAAACTATTCTTAAAGTAAAAATTTCTAGTTGTTGGTTTTGGAATTCGGTCGAATTCCTATAACCTATAAGATTATCACATGTCGTATATGCTAGTGCTGGTGCTCAAAGCACCAATTTTATTATGTATTTCCCTGTAAATACTAATGTAACATTTTATGATGAATAAAATAAATAATTTCTATTATATAACATCGTCTTTTATATGGTAAAAACGTAATAGACCTTAGAATGATTAGTTATGATACTGTTGTAAAAGCGTCGCAACTGACATTGAGTTGTATCATGACGTTGTCATTGTTGGACAGTTCCTAGTCAAGGTTTACACTACTCCGTCTGTTCGTTGGGTGTGGACTGATGCTCAGGATATCCTGTGTGTATCAAGAAATGATCTGTCAGTTCTGTGTACAGAGCATAGGTATTCAATATGGAATTAGAAATCTGTTAAATCCATGAGCTTGTGGTACACTGTAGAAATTAGTTCTAAGTGTTATTAAGAGATTGCTAATAAAAACTTCGACGTGATTATATCTATAGAGATTTGATGTTCATATCTATATCTCTGGAATAATCCGGATACCTGTGACGGAGGGATTATACGTATGCCATGACCTTGACCTGTATGGTTCAGAGAGTTTATCCGTGTTCGTCATAATTTACGGGTGGGTGAATTATGGACACGAAATTTGATTTCGTGACGGATATGCCTGAATCTAGAGAGTCTCACTAGTGAAATATACTCGTAGAGCACTAGGACAACTTTTATGAATAATAGTGATTATTTATAAGTCGTTTAACGGTTAAACGAAAAATACATGTAAATGGACCTAATGGTCATTTCCTTAATTAATGTGTATTTATATTTAATATTTAATTTTATTAAATACACATTAATAAAATGTCAAATTGTGATATTTGACATAGATGATTGATATATGTATTTTGATTATTTAATGTAAATATAATACATATATTTTAATAATTTGTTTAATTATTTAATTATATAAATATTATATGATTAAACTAATTAAAGTAATAAATATCTTTAGTCATCATTTACCTTTTAATGGATTATTATGATTTGTATCGCTTGTTGGTTTTCATTAATGCTTTAATGATCAAATACCAAAAGTTAGTAAATCATTTTCCTTTTAATTAAATTGAAACAAAAAGCAAAATATCTAGATATTATTATTCCCAAATTTCGGCCAAGTGTTGGTGAGAGTATAAATTATTTTGTTTCATTTTCATTCATTAGGTTAAGTTACCAAAGTTAATTACAAAGTGAGTTGAGAGCAAAAGTTGAAGAACAACAAAGAAACCTTCACCAAAACTTAGTTTTTGTAAGTTTTTTCTTACTTTTTTCAACTTAGAAATTGTTTCTATCATGCTTAACTTCAACATGTATTGCTAGGATGTTGTCTCTACTCTTTTAGTTTGTAATTAAATGGTTGGAACTTGTTTGAAAGGTGTTTACATGTTTGATGAATACAGTGAGCTTGAAATGGTTTCAAAAGCTCACTTTTGATTATTTGATAATCATGTTGCCATTCTAGAGTTGCTAAGCCACTCATTGATGACTTATAATTGTTCTTGAGTTGTTTCATAGTGGTGAGACTTGTTTGGTGTGGTAAAGATTGAATTAAAGTGTTGGATTTAATTAATTTGTGTTATTTGTCAATTTCAAGAAATTATAAAATTAGGATTCTTAAACCTTTCTAAATTTGGGCTTTTCATATATGTGATGTATTATGATTTATATATGTTGTATATTAAATTTGGGATTGATTGGATTTTGATCTTGACTTGTTTTGAATAAAAATGGATCAAATTGTAAATCCTGAAAAATATGGGGCTTTTCGGCAATTTCAAAAAAAATTGGGATTTTGTTGCAATTTATATTTTGATGTGCATGACATGTGGAAATCATTTTAGAATTGATTTTGAATCATCCAAAATTATATTTGACAATTTGAGGACTAAAATGAACAAAATGCAAGGTTTATGGGTCAAACGGTAATTTTCAAGTATGGGTAATTAAATAAATAATTTTATTTAATTGATCCAAGAAAAATTATTGAAATCGAAAAATTTTGATTTTCCGCCTTCCGCTGTATTACCGAATTTTCCCCTTAAAACCCTAACAATATATTGGAATTGGAGTTCCAATAGTATAACATAATGTACCATGAACAAAGGAAGCTCATATAGACATGTGAGTATTTATAGGAGCAAATATTGAATGACTCACATGTGATTCATAATAGTTGGAAGTACACACCATAGTTAATAGGAATCTCCTCGAGTCGAGTAGCATATGTAATCCTTTGACTATAAGATATCATTGATTTTGTGTGTGATCCTCCACACTTTGATGCCATATATGTCAGAGACCTTTCATGGTCTGATAGGTAGATGTTCGTGGGTGTGGACCGATATACTCGTTAATCAAGTGCGTATTAAGATAAGATTTGTCGGCCCGTATGTGTACAATAAGGGGTTAAGGTATCCATGTAAGTGAGTCACGATTCTTAAGACTTTGGACAAAGCCGATCACCTAGGGTTGATCAAATATATATCAGAAATGGTGTTTTGATTAATTGTAAAGAATCGTGGACATATCAACAATATGTAATGTGCGCCTTAGAAACTTGACGGTGTAATCTATGTTTCATAAGCAGAACTCATATAGTTTACGACAGAGGGATTGTTAAACATATATGATAACCTCAACTTGTATACTTCAAAAAGGTCGTTTGTATTCTTCACAAATTCGAAGGTGGTCGAATTACGTACATATGAGCTAGGCTTATATGACGAACGTGTCTGAACTTATAAAGTCACATAATATGTAGTGTACTCATTGAGCACTTGGGTAACCGATAATATTTGATAATAAATAATATTAATACTATAATTATCAATCAAAGTAATTAAGTGTTATTGGATAACATTAATTATTTGCTTGACCTATTGAGATTAATTAGATTAATCAAAAATCACATAAGGGCCTTGTTGTAATTTCATAAATATCTTTATCATTTGAGGATATTTTGATAATTATAAAATATGTAATAATAAGTGTATTTGACTTGATTTAATTGGATTAAATCAAAGTAGTAGAAAATAAATTAATCAAGTGGTTAAACTTTGTCTACATTTAATTGGATTAAATCAAAGTGGTAGATAAAGTTGATTAGTTACACCTAATATGTATATTTGATAAATTGGATTAAGCAAACATAAAAGTTGATTAGAACTTTTATTAATAAAAATTACATAAGCTTAACTATAGAAGACAAGCTTAAACAAGTTTTTAATTAAGCAAGCATAAGACAAAAAACATAAGAAAAATTTGCCTAAAGAAGTGTTTATAGAAATTTTGGAAGTTCTCTACATTTTTGAACAATGAGAAGAGGATTAGATCTTTAGTTCAAGCTTTCTATGTAAATTTGATCTTCTCTAATAAGCTATGTTTTTATATTTGATACATAAAATTAGAGTTTGAATCTCTGGATAAAAGCTTGAAGTTATGACTACCATTCTAAAATCACTTGACCACCTTAAGTGGCCTAAAAATATTTAAGGGTTACTTTTTTTTTGTGGGATTCTTATTTGTTTGTATTTTAGATTCAAAATTTACTTATGTATGTATTTTGAATAAATTTATATTTTTGTAAAAATATTTAATATTTTAAAAAATATAATTTTTTTTTTCCTTAATATGTGTTGATGTTGATTTTAATGTTAAAAATTAAATTTTGGGTGTTGGAAATATTTAGGGAAGGTTGGAAATAAATTGGGTAAAATACCCAATTTACATTAGCTCTCTAGAAATAGAGAGTTGATGCCTTAAGCTTTAATTAATGTTAATAAAAATTTTAATTCTGCATTTGCACTTTGCATGCGCAAGCATACTGCACAAGCATTATGCTGCGTGTCACGGGCCAAACTTTGGTGTCACCAAATTGAGTCAGTGCGGCACTTGTTAATGTTGCGTCTAACAAGTCAGCCTAGAATTGACCCTACAAGGTCGTGCCATTGTTAGCCATCTATATAATGTGAACATTATTCGGCAACAAAGTTGGGCATACATCGATGAGAACACATCCACATGGCACAAGACAATGAAACACATATCAGGCATATTGCATATACATTCAAGCATAACATTTGGACAAAGCAATTGGAAATGAAAGGAAACATGTTTCATTAAGCAAGCCAACTAAGGGCGAGAGAGTACACAGCTAAATCCCCTAGTATGCTGGTGGCCAAGGCCCTTCTAAGGTGTCTGGGTCACCCCCCCCCCCCCCAAAAGAGGTTTTAAAGACATTGCACAAGTGACACTAGGAAACACACATGGTGTTTGAGTTGTCACCCCCCCTAAAATAGAAAATAAAATAAAATAAAAAAATACAAAAGTGCACCCTAGCACCACAACACAAGCGGCCATGGGCAAGACATTGGTCCTGGACAAGCTTGGATTGTAGGTGCGTTACACTGCGCTTGGCGTGTTGTGCGCGCGCTGACATATGTTTTCTCCTGTTTTGAGTTTCTGGACTCTAATTTAGCCCTGATTTGTCCTATATACTCATAATGGAATATAGTATTGTATTAAATTATTTAAAAATACACCCATGTTCAATAACCACTTGTTATACCCACATCTGCTGTGTGGGATACTGATGACCCTATGGGTCCCACAACCGCCCCAACATTATATTGGTCGAGTCACAGGAGTACATGTGTCATATATTGATAGGTTCACTAGGATACGAGTGACATTACGTGGCATGAGTAAAGGTTTAAGAAGATTTAGCTAGTGAAATGATATGAGTGTTTTAAAGATTGAGTACATTGTTACTAAAATGATTTTACGTTTCAATTGATTTTAAATGATTTTGTTAATGATTATTATGTATTAGTTTAGAAATCTTGTGCATTGATTTAATTGCCAAGAAAAATGATTTGAATGTATTTCAAGTAAATATTTTGAAAGAAAGTTTGAAAGTGATTAAGACATGAAGTTTTGAGATATTCGATTTGTTCTTTTGAGATAAGTATGTTTATTATATGTTTCATAATATATATATATTATAAATCACAATGGTGTGGGAGGAAAGAGAATGCAACCAATGGTTATGATTAAGAGAGATAATGTATCTAAATGTTATATTTATGTTGCTTAATTGGCGGTTCAGATCATTTCATTATAATCTAATGGCTGATAAAGAATCTTACCATTATAGAATCTCTATAAAAATGGAAAATGAAAGTTACCAAATAAATTAAAGAATAAAATCATTTATTAATGGAAAATGAAAACTACCAACTAAATTAAAAAATAAAATCATTTAATGAAAAAATAAAATCATTTCATTATAAAATATCTCTGAAAATTAACAAACAAATTAAATAATAGAATCTTAATCTCTTTATAAATTCTGTAACACCGTGTCATAGGCACGGGCAATATCTAGTATATATATATATATATATTGATTAATGAAAAACTGGTTTGCTTAATAAATTTGATACTCACTAAAATTTATTGTGATTCAGAGTTAAGATTGATTCTTGATGAGTAAAAAAATTAGATTGGAGTGATTTCATAATATCAAAAGACTTGATCTCAAGATTGTACTTGATTTGGCATACAATTTTTCACTGAAGCTTGGATCGATAAGTGTTGACGGCTGGTTTTCGTCTCAGGGACTATAATGGAATATTGTTCCCAGGATAACCTTCATTCAGCAGTGAATTTGTTTGGTTATGGGAAACCAAAAGCAAACTTTGACAGAAAGAGGTAAAACACTCGGATTGGCACAGAGAGTTAACGTGGTTCGGCGGATTGAATCCAACCTACGTCCATGGGCACAAAACGGATGGGTGTTTTATTATTGAAATATGCTCGACCGACTTATTTTGTGGTCGGTCAGTGTGAAAACCGTGTCTTTTGGGTTTACAGAGTCATTCAACTTCTTCCTTTTTGATCTCTTTTGTAAGTGGCTAATTGACTCTTCTAGCTTTTTTCTAACAAAATCTACCAACCCTTACAAATATATCCCTTCTCCTATTTATACTAAAAAGAGGCGGTTACATGCCCATTCTAGTGGACACTTCCCATGTGAACTTATTAATGTGATTCCTCCCCCCAAGGCCACTGGCCGAAAATATCTCATTTCCATCATCACCATGTCCCATCATCTTATCCTGTAAGGATAGTGTCCCATCACCTTATCCAATAAGGATGAGGCAGTGGAAAATATCTTGCTATCTGCTCGGTCTTCATGAGGTCGATCCTAACGATCCCCTAATATGAGAGAAACTGATGCCGATCTGATGGTATCCAACTAGCTGTGCTGAAGTGGTCGGCTATTGTTACCAAATGATCGGCCTCCTCTGCTGGAAAATGTTATGTTATATAGCCTACATTGTCGGCATTAAGGATCTTAAAAAAGGGAGTTACCATTTCTACCATTGTCGCACTGTTCAAATGCCTTGGTGCTTGAAAATACCTCCAATATTTGTCCCATAGTTCTCGGTTCCAACAAGTGTACGAGTTGGTGCCGGGAACTATCTATAAAAAGAGTGGTTCTTCTAATAAAACCGGTGGCCGATCATTGGAGAAGAATTTCAATGGCCTACACTTATCTCTTTCTTGGCCTGACTTCTTTCCAACTGAAGCGAAATCTCTTTATTGCCCTTCTACAAACCGCCCCTCGAGACGCGCAACCGTCGCATCTTCTTTAAATGCCTATCAGATCACTGCTAGTGTTTAACATGAGTCTGCCATTTTTCAGTCATCTGTCGTTCTCCCGCCAAAGAGCAAACAATCTGTCCGTTATTGCCAACCCAAAGGACGCCCAATCTCAACCGTCCATCCAACTCTGTAAAGTTACTTTAAAAAGTGACATGTGGCGTACATCCGACGCTTTTGCTTAATCCAACGGCCACTAAAGCACCGAACAGACTATAAGAAAACAGAGTGGACACAGTTGCCTTCCTTTTACGAATACTTTGAACTCATCCTCCTGCAAAAGATCTTCTCTCCCAACAGTGACCAGCAAACTTAACGGACGACCAGACTGCTCTGATCAATCTCCAACCTTTTCAAAGGAAATAAGTAAGTCTCCAGAACGACCTCCTTACTTTTTCTTTTCACATGTTGGGCATTCTGTCGTTTCTTCTTCTTCTTCTTCATCTTTCTCTTATTGTTTGTGATGTGTTCTTTGCATCTGATGAAGCATGTCTCTTTTTTAGGATTTGTTTTCTTTTCGGAGCGTATATGTGTTTGGTAGGATGATCAGTAATAGGTTATGGCAAATTTTCGAGGTGTGTTGTTGTTTTGATGTTTTGTTTTTTTGGACTTGTGTTTGGCTTGAGGTAGTTAGGAAGAAACTTTCTGTTTTGTGGATTTTGGTAGGGCGTATAGAGACTATAAGCTTATCTGTCGGCCGTTTAGGGTAGTTATTTGAGCCTTGAATGCATTAAAGTAGTCACTGACTAACCTTTTTTACCCACTTCATCGGCTTAGGAATGTCTGACAGTAAAACCTCCTTGGAAACACCTTCAAGACCTCAAAACGAGCCTTCTTCGATTTCGGAAGCATCTAAAATAGAAAATTCTGACACCACTCATACTCCCCCTGAAACTGAAAATGACACCTACCGTCTTAGAGTTTCTCGGAAGGATCCGGAGCCCGGTGAGCTCGACCACTCGGTACTTGACATGAATCGGCCTTCCAAAATAACGGATGACGATCTGGAGTTGCTCCGACAACGCTATGATATCCCAATAGACGTCGTTCTTAAAGTTCATCGCTCATATGATCGTGCTAGCCAGCCCGATGATGGATATGTGGCTCTTCTCCCAGCCTTCTTCGAGTGTGGCCTCCGGCTACCAATTCAACCCTATTTTGGCTGGCTGTTAGCCGAGATGGAGATCGCCCCTTGTCAGCTAAGCTTGAATAGTTGGAGGATTTTGGTCGGTCTTTACGTAATCTGACATTGGGCCGGCCTTAGCGAACCACCCTTGAAGAGGTTAAAAGGCTGTATAGACTGAAGGCCAACCCCCGAACTCATTACGGTTGGTATTACCTCTCTACCTATGCCGAATCATCGAACATTGTCCGCAAGCTCCCTAACTCCAACAAAAACATCAATGATTCGTGGTTTTGGGCTTCGGGGAACTGGGGACAGGTTCTGAGAACATATGAAGATGAGACTTCAATCCAACATCGAACATTGTCCGCAAGCTCCCTAACTACAACAAAAACATCAAGGATTCATGGTTCTGGGCTTCGGGGAACTGGGGACAGGTTCTGAGAACATATGAAGAGGAGACTTCAATCCCAGATATCTTCAGATCGGGAGGTTAGGATCCTAACTCTTAGTGTTTCTGCTTCTTCCTTTCGCGATGAAATTATAACTCATTGGCCCTTCTCAGCCTGCTGGAGGGATGCTCCCAAGGTGTCTCATCGAGTCCGGACGCGAATAACACTCGCTCGGTGCCATAATGACTTTTGGAAGAATCTGGTCAATGATGCAGCTTTCGTTGAATCGGGCCTTATCCGAACCGTCCTCCCGAAGATTTCTGGGTGGATAGGTAGATTCTTACTAACCTCCAAACTAACCCCCTTGTTTGTGAGATATAATGATGACTTCAAACTCATTCGAATCCCGATCTGACCATGTTATTACCTTTGCCTTTTGCAGGAATGTCAAAGAGACCAAAATATATTGAACAATTGGCCGGTGTAACAAAGAAAACCGGTCAATCTGGAGCCGGGCCTTCTCGGAAACGGCCAGCAGCTGCTGAGACCAAAAGGGTGGCTGAAGAAGCGGCCCCGCTGATTGTCCAAAGTTTGGCTTCCATTTCCAGGGCATCTCTACCAACAGCCGCCCGACCTGCCAGCCCTCAAAGCCTACGAGAAAAAGGAGACGTCTGAAGCTGAGCTCGCTCGGGAGATTGAGGAAGACCCAATTCTGAGTGGAGAACAGTGTTGGTTTTAATCTAGGTCCCAAGATCAAACAAGACATGAAAACATTGTGTGAATACATCCACGGAGATAGCGGAATACTCACATCGATCGGTTGAGTCGATTTGGAGACGAATGAAGCCCAAAATCCTCACTGCCATTCACGCCCACTGCAGCAGTCCACTGCCTCAATTTTTCAGTTTTGAGCTGAGAAAACGGAGCTCCAAGCCTCGTCGAACGGATCCCGGCTCATGGGTGAACCTCCCTACCACCTTCGCAAGACTCGTAAGTGTGCTAGCACTTGGATTTTCACCATGAAAACCCACTCTTGGCTTCCCTTGTTCACGCCATTATTGGCTTCAAAAACCAGTCCACTTTTCAGTTTGGGCGTGAGGTTTTGGAGAGAAATGAGAGAGATGAAAGATGTGTTAAGTTGTAAATGAAATGCATTTCAAATATATTTTATATACTTGTGTGAATTTCAAATGAATTTCACTTGAATTTACCTTTAATTTGAATTTCAAAAGTCAAATAAAAAGGTAAACACTATGCACATCAATTACACATCTTGTCCATCACTATTCACATCACCTTTATTAAAGTGACATGTTGTCAAGTCACATCACTCAAAGTGACAAGTGATTTGACGCTTGATGCGACTGATTGATTTGACGCTTGATGCGACTTGCGTTGTCGCACTCGAATTTGAAATACGAATGCGCTCGCAATCACACTCGGGCTCGGGTTCGTTAATTCTAAATTAACGATTTTTCCGTCGCGTCGTAATTAAATGATTACGCCTAGCGAATTCACTATTCACGTCGCTAACGAATTAATTCTAAATTAATTCGTTCGCCCGAATTAAAATCTAATTTTAATTCCGCGTCGAAATCTAATTTCATTTAATATATCGAATATATTAATTCATCGATTAATTCCAATTAATCGTTATCTCTCTCTAGACGATATTTTATCCTAGATTAAATATCTTCGTAATTAATCCTAGATTAATTTTCTCTCTCTTCTATATAATCCCAGATTATTCAAGAGTGCGAGTTGTGCGTCATCGGTGGATTATCGGGAAGCGACCCATGAGATCCCCGGATAAGTTGGCAGTAAATACGGTCGTCGGAGTATCCGAATCACGTACGTACCAAGTATTACGTTCTACCGATTTACGAGACAAGGTCGACTCCTAGCAAAGCACCAAGTCTCCCAATTCTCCGGACATATCCATTGAAGAATATTAAGATCTGTATCAAGCGTAGTATACAATTGTATTGTGCATATTGGCCCAGTATCGGATAGTCACGAGCTAGGGCTGGGGCTGGATAAGTGTCTACCCCCGTCCGAACGATCGCCTGGTAACATAGTCTCTATAATCGGATATTCATGACCTAGTCACAATATCCCGATTGGTTGCGCAACACTCAAGAGCACTAGTACCGTATCCTGCGTGACATCATCTCCAATATGACTGAAGTGATACTTCCGTCTTGACATCACACCCAATACACTACGACTCTCTGATAAACCCAGAAGTGGTGTACGCAGAACCGGTTAAAGCCTGTACCACCAAGACCAAAGTCTATCGATTATCGTAAGTATTAGCGATGTAAGTCTCAGGTTAAGACTATACACACCTACCTTGATTTCGGCTCCCCATAGACACATAGTCATAATACCAATGGGATTCCGAAGGTCTATCCAGAGCGAAGCTGTTTCCCGTACCATCGGTGAAACACGACCTCCTATCGCACTTGCATAAGTATCCAATACTTATATATATGAGAACTATGCCGTTGTGCCCTCACAACGCACACAAGTGCAATACTAGCCTATTCTGCATTATCGATGTCCAGTCTCGATAATACTCCGGCTAGGGATATTTAATGATTAATCCTTCGGGACTGATACTGTCTCATATCATTCTCAGTCCAGGAACTAATCATAGGGACCTCTCTTCATTTATATATCTATGGTGATCTAATCACAAATGATGAGAGTGCAATTTCCTTGTCACATAGTTTATTTGCTACAACAACACAATGATCTGTGCAAATAGTGACGCTATGGGTCATTTTGTCCAACAATCTCCCACTTGGCACATAGCCAGTCACTCAAGTGTCCTACACCCGAACTATGTACGGTTCGCTCAAATTGCTGAGGAAAGATTTTCGTCAGCGGATTTGCTTGATTATCGTCTGACGCGATTTACACGATCATCACATCGCCACGATGTATGATCCGAACGAATCAGATGATATAGAAGTATATATCTGGATCGTCGATGAGACCTTTAATTCCTTAGCATGTGCTGACGCCTAGCTCAGCTGCTAACAGAACTATATCTAATCTAATTAGATTTATTTTCGATCCAAATGGCTTCTATTACTGCCTCAGCTGCAGCAATAATCCGCATTTGTTGTTTTTATCGGCAACATTTATCTTGCTCGGAATATTTCCAGCTCACTCCCAGTGTTCAAACTTAATAGTATCTCAGTATTTAATTGTTTGGAAACTTGCAGCGGTGATCCCAGTCACTTCAAGTTGTCCTTCTCCATAGTTTAAGACAACATCTTTAGTTCTCTCAGATACTAACAGACGTTCTTAATGTTCAATCCAGTGACTATCACTTGGATTGACCTGATCGTGACTCCATATGCTCGAAGCGTATGAGACACCCTATCAAGTACATTTTAAATGTACAATTTCCAAGAGAGTGTTAACAACTCCAAATTTATCCCAGTAGATCTTTATTCCTTGAATAAAGGTTGTTACTCCCCAGAATTCTACGGAGAATTTCTATGAAAGCCAAGCTTTCAACAATTGCTTTATGGGAATTTAACTGTCAGTGCGCTCTCCCACTAACCTCCTTATATACACAAGAATTATTTCGTTTTGATTCAAATCATAAACCATTATGATTATTTCAAAACGATAGTTACAAGAACCTTATGCTTGCTTCAATCCAAACATGGATCGAATAGCCTGCAAACCTCGTTTGTTGGTTATTCAAAATCGTCAGGATGTTATAAGCATCCTCCAAAAGGTTTCCTTTTCAGGAAAGCGATTTTGATCTACAACTGACACATTTCATAAATGAAATACCCAGTTATCAACAAGCATCTTCAAAATGGATTTACCATGGCAACAGGTAAAAGGTTGAACCGTTATTAACACAATGTTGATAACGATACTATTCCGTCAAAAGCCCAGCTTTGTACGTTGGTATGTTGCCTTCCATGTATGTCTTCCTTGAAGACGTTTAATGTACCAATAGGCACAATGCCTTGTGGTACAACAACTAGCATTCAAAATAGTTGTTATATATGGAATCCATTTCGGACTCATGGCAATTTGCCATAATAGGGAGTCGATACCTCGTATCACTTCCTCAAAACGTAGTCGGATGGTACACCTCCATAAGATTGACATCTTTATGAGGTTAGATCAGAAACCCATACCCTAGGTTGTTTTCTGACTCTATCCGATCTACGAGTGTCTTGTGTATTTGAAGATTAATGGTATAGATTCATCATAGATGAACTATTTGTGTTCCATTAAGGACTTCGTGCCTTGAACAGTATTACTCCGATTTTCATCGAGTATCACTATCCTCCCACTGACCACTGCATATCGGTATTCCTCTCAGGAAAAACCGCATGGTGAGCAACAATCACATTGTTCTCATGTGAGATTTACAAGTACTATACTTAAGGTTTCCCTTAGGATAACCTATATTGGCACTTATCCAATTTGGGTCCTTAGTTTGGTATCATCCAAACGTTATGCCTGGCATACCCAAATTACTAGGAATGAGAAACCTCGTTTCTTCCCTGTTCATATCCTATATGACATCTGTCAAACAGATTTATATGGAACCTTATTCTAAATAAGTTTTGCACTGTTAATACATATCCTATTAAGGAAACAGTAGCTCAGAGCGACTCGTGATAAACCTTATCATGTCTAACATGATTCGGTTATCCGTTCGGACACACCGTCACTTTGACGTGTTCCGGGAGGAGTCCTCATCTGAAAGAATACCATACTCTTTCATGTATGTACGAAACTTACTGCTTAAGTATTTTCCATTACGGTCTTACCGTGGCGGAATAATACTATAGCCGATCTGTTTATTTACTTCGTGTCGAAACTTCAAAAGTTTACGATCTGTGTTCTTCAAAAGAAACACATAACCATAACGTGATGCCACATCCGTTAAGGTCACGAAATATTCATGTTCACATCTAGCCTAGCTAGATATGGGCCCACTTACTTCACCATGAATAGGGCTAACAGATCGGTGGCACTTACACTATTACCAAGTAAACAGTGTTTTAGGTACTTTACCTAACAAACTAGATTCGTAGACTTTATTTGAATAGTCAAATCAGTCCTGGTACTCACTCTTCAAAAGTGTGGATATACGAGTCTTGTATAATTGTGTCCTAGACAACAATGCCACAAATAAGTCTCGATTGATCAAATCAATTTGAGCTATTTATTTGTCATTTTATATGTTTGAGATTTTAATTATATTCAAAATATAAATTCTGTTATTCACATCTAATGTGTTTATCTCAGTATCATCTTTATATAATGAAACACTTAGTGTTCTAGAATATAAAGGTTTATCCACAATGGATTAAACACTGATATAGAGATAATGTCTCTAGTCAAACTAGTTACATTATAACAGTTCCTAATTTAAGTACACACCCAAAGGGTAGTTCCTAAACTTAGGTATCTACGGTCGAAACAGCGACTTTCGTCCCGTTTCCGATTCGCAGAGCAATCTCAGCTTGAAGTCAGTATCCTGCTCAAAGCAGATTCTGAACATCAATACATATATTTTATGTACCACACTGAGTATTTAAAATCTAATTTCAATACTAGTTGTGAACATAACTAAGACAAACATTTTCAAAGTAAGAGCCTTGCCCTTTCTTTAATTCCTTCGTGTCTGCCATATCCAAATGGTAGTCACTTTGGGATATGTCAATTATCTTTTTCAATATTTCAGAAACCTTAGGCCAAGCCTTGGGTTTTTAGAATATCGAAACGATGTGCACCTCGTGCTACATGCCCAATTGCAAACTTTGACTTTATCTCCTTTAGAATAGTCAATTAATTCTCCAAGAATTATAAATTGCAATTTTAATACTTCTTAAATCTAAAATTAGATTTATGACAAGTATATTAATTAAGCACTAAAGTCATCATCACATAAATCTTCCAAAGATTTTATGCTCTACTTATTTTGCTTAATTTTGGGCTTAAGGTATAATCAGTTATTTTATCAAATAAAGTAACCTATTATTTATTCCCAATTTGAAAATTAAATTATTTAAAATATTTTAATCCCAGATTATATTTTAAATATCCAACTTTTCAATTTTATCTTGATTACAATAGTCCAACTATTTAATCAACGATTAGTGGTACTATATATATTATAATGATTATAATAGTCCAACTATATAATCAAATATAATCCAATTAATTAACCTCAATTACATTGATTACTATAATTCAATTATAAAATCAACTGTAAACTGAAATTAATTAATTCAAATATATTGATTATATAATCCAATTATATATAATCAAGTATATTACAGTCCAACTGTTTATTAAAACAACATTTAAATATTAGTCCAACTAACATTTAATCTAATAACGAAATAATAAATGAGCGCGTATGGCGAGTATTGAACGAGTATTGCAAATTCAATTCTTGCCTCCCACTATTTTTCGGCGAGCCTCTAACCCTCTGTCGAGTACTCGGGAAACCGTGTTTCCTAGTGGGCTAGGATCCCGTTAAATATCACACAATCTTGACTTTGGCCAACAAATTGTATGATAATTAACTAGGTAGATCTCGAAGATCAATTGGATCTCATCCAACTCCTAGATCCAGTAGGTGGACATCCAAGTCCTAAACATATATCTAATATATGCCTATATCGAATATATACCCTAACCTTTTTCCTCTGAATCAACTAGGCCTTGGCTTTGGCACAACAAACCTAGTGATCCCAGTCAAGCGCGGACCCATTGACATGGAAGCTTCGTAATCAATGTCAATGGACAAGAAGTGGTCTTGACTTTGGCCAACAAACCACAACTTGGACACGACACCGATATGGAACAAAGCCTCGTGATTAAAACACATCTTCGACGGACAAGGGCTTGACTTTGGCCAACAACCCCTGCCAATCTCGGATCTTGAGTAAGAATCACTCAATGGAAGGAAAATAAACGCTTGATATTTAACGAGGGTTTTTCGCGTGCAAATTGGCTACCAATTTAATTATCTTTGTTAAGGTCTCATCATCATACACCCTTAAACATGCATTCTAAATACATGATAAAGCGAGTATGAAAATAAATAATAATGATATGCGGATGGATACTTAACACATTGATCCTAGATCAAATCTCTCCCTTTCTCACTCAAGCTAGCACTTGTATTACTTCTACCCGTTACACTACACTTCTAAAGAAACCTCATTTACATGGAGGGGAATAGGTGAGAAGAGAATACAAAGAGAATAAAGGTGATAAGGCTGGACACGCAGGTCCAATTTATAAATCGAATTTATTACAACAATTTCTAAAATTGCCCACCCATCTAATATCCATCCGATATACATTATTCATTCAACAACCACGTATTCACACACATAAGCATGCTATCAATCAATCTAATCAAATTAATTAATCTGATAATTAAGTGATCATCCAATGTTCAAACAACGATTTGATTTTGTTCGAGTCAAACTCGTTTTTGCGAATAAGTACTCAAAGTACGAATTCATGAATTAAATTAAACTACATCATTAAATCGAATTTAACATGTATTTAATACTAATTCACTATTCAATTCCAAATTAAATATTACACTTTTATTAATAAACCTTTTACGATTTAAATTCCAAATTTAATCGTAACGCGTCTCAAAGAACGATTAACGTCCAACGTTAATTCAATTAAAGTCCAATGGGCTTTTAATTGATTTCTTAAGGCATGGACTTTTGGTCAACTCGGATCAAACCGATAACCAAAGTCCAATCCGGGATTTACCCCATAAGCCCATAAATCAATCTTGGCCCATTAGGCCCAATTGAACTATAAGGTTCATTAGTCGCATTTGGGCTTTATGGTTAAGGTTTTGGGCCCAATTGGATCCAATCCATTTGGCCTAAACCCAACTTGATAAAATCAAGCCCAATAGGCCCAAATACAACATTAGAAGCCCAAATCCAATTTAAGCCTAAATAATTAAATTTCATGAATCCAATTCCGCAATTTAATTATTTAAAGTGCATTACATGATTAATCAACTAAATCAACATTTCCAAAACACTAAATTAGTCCAATTAATCATATTCAATTCATTATTATATGTCCACACACAAATTGAAAAATCAAACCCATTTACATGCTTAAAGCTCTCGGTCAAGGAAGGATTTTGTGTCCGATTTGGTTCAATCAATCCAATCGAACCCACAATCGACATTAAATCAACATCCAATTTGATTTCATACACATCCAATGTCACAAAATCAAAATCACCAAGACATTAGGGCATAGTTCCAATTCGGCCAACATAGAATTTTTGGGGTTTTTGTCCAATTCGAAATCCAATCCAATTCGATTCAAATTAACATCAACCTAATAGATTCCAACTCATCAAATGAATCAAAAATCAAAAATTCCAAGAATTCAAAAATACATACACATTCGGCCAACTCATAAAATTTGGGCAAAATTGATCCAATCACATTTTGTTGAAATTGATCAAATCAATCTTCAATATAACATATACTAAGCATGCTCAAACATCCAATTTTAATAAATCATGCTCAAATACAAAATACCCAATTTTAAGCCCTACATTTTTCATGCTTGAACCTAAGCTCTTGATGCCATTGTTGGTTTTAATCTAGGTCCCAAGATCAAACAAGACATGAAAACATTGTGTGAATACATCAACGGAGATAGCGGAATACTCACATCGATCGGTTGAGTCGATTTGGAGACGAATGAAGCCCAAAATCCTCACTGCCATTCACGCCCACTGCAGCAGTCCACTGCCTCAATTTTTCAGTTTTGAGCTGAGAAAACGGAGCTCCAAGCCTCGTCGAACGGATCCCGGCTCATGGGTGAACCTCCCTACCACCTTCGCAAGACTCGTAAGGTGCTAGCACTTGGATTTTCACCATGAAAACCCACTCTTGGCTTCTCTTGTTCACGCCATTATTGACTTCAAAAACCAGTCCACTTTTCAGTTTGGGCGTGAGGTTTTGGAGAGAAATGAGAGAGATGAAAGATGTGTTAAGTTGTAAATGAAATGCATTTCAAATATATTTTATATACTTGTGTGAATTTCAAATGAATTTCACTTGAATTTACCTTTAATTTGAATTTCAAAAGTCAAATAAAAAGGTAAACACTATGCACATCAATTACACATCTTGTCCATCACTATTCACATCACTCAAAGTGACATGTTGTCAAGTCACATCACTCAAGTGACAAGTGATTTGACGCTTGATACGACTGATTGATTTGACGCTTGATGCGACTTGCGTTGTCGCACTCGAATTCAAAATACGAATGCGCTCGCAATCACACTCGGGCTCGGGTTCGTTAATTCCAAATTAACGATTTTTCCGTCGCGTCGTAATTAAATGATTACGCCTAGCGAATTCACTATTCACGTCGCTAACGAATTAATTCTAAATTAATTCGTTCGCCCGAATTAAAATCTAATTTTAATTTCGCGTTGAAATCTAATTTCATTTAATATATCGAATATATTAATTCATCGATTAATTCCAAATTAATCGTTATCTCTCTCTAGACGATATTTTATCCTAGATTAAATATCTCCGTAATTAATCCTAGATTAATTTTCTCTCTCTTCTATATAATCCCAGATTATTCAAGAGTGCGAGTTGTGCGTCATCGGTGGATTATCAGGAAGCGACCCATGAGATCCCCGGATAAGTTGGCAGTAAATACGGTCGTCGGAGTATCCGAATCACGTACGTACCAAGTATTACGTTCTAACCGATTTACGAGACAAGGTCGACTCCTAGCAAAGCACCAAGTCTTCCCAATTCTCCGGACATATCCATTGAAGAATATTAAGATCTGTATCAAGCGTAGTATACAATTGTATTGTGCATATTGGCCCAGTATCGGATAGTCACGAGCTAGGGCTGGGGCTGGATAAGTGTCTACCCCGTCCGAAGCACATATCAGATGCCTGGTAACATAGTCTCTATAATCGGATATTCATGACCTAGTCACAATATCCCGATTGGTTGCGCAACACTCAAGAGCACTAGTACCGTATCCTGCGTGACATCATCTCTCCAATATGACTGAAGTGATACTTCCGTCTTGACATCCACACCCAATACACTATGACTCTCTGATAAACCCAGAAGTGGTGTACGCAGAACCGATTAAAGCCTGTACCACCAAGACCAAAGTACGTCTATCGATTATCTAAGTATTAGCGATATAAGTCTCAGGTTAAGACTATACACACCTACCTTGATTTCGGCCTCCCATAACACATAGTCATAATACCAATGGGATTCTGAAGGGTCTATCCAGAGCGAAGCTGTTTCCCGTACCATCGGTGAAACACGACCTCCTATCGCACTTGCATAAGTATCCAATACTTATATATATGAGAACTATGCCGTTGTGCCCTCACAACGCACACAAGTGCAATACTAGCCTATTCCGCATTATCGATGTCCAGTCTCGATAATACTCCGGCTAGGGATATTTAATGATTAATCCTTCGGGGAATGATACTGTCTCATATCATTCTCAGTCCAGGAACTAATCATAGGACCTCTCTTCATTTATATATCTATGGTGATCTAATCACAAATGATGAGAGTGCAATTTCCTTGTCACATAGTTTATTTGCTACAACAACATAATGATCTGTGCAAATAGTGACGCTATGGGTCATTTTGTCCAACAAACAGGCTGCTCAGAAAGAGTAGAAAATGCCGGAGGGCTCCTCCAAAAAATGGAAAGGCGCCGTGATACTTGGTGCCGAGGACCTCAACCAAGACGTAAGAGAGGCCATTTCCCATCTTGTGCCGGCGATCAATTAAATGGCCGAAGCAGTCCCTCCGGTAAAGATCCCGAAGTATGAAGACCTTTCCCCCGAGGATGCGATCTCTGCGGTCTGTTCCCAAGTGGCTAAGGTAATGACTTTTATCCTACTTCCATTCCGAATCCGAGACTTAATCGGGCTTCTGACTTTCTATTTCTTTCCGGCAAATAAATTATATGACTTCTCACAACAAAGATCTCTTCCTGAGCCTTCTATCTGAAGGAGACCAAGCTCAGAGGCTCCAGAGCAGAATCACCGAGATGGAGGCCGCACTGGCCAAAAAAGACGAGAAGATTAAGAGTCTGGAGCTGGCCGCTGCTGAAGTTCACTCAACCAATAAATCTCTCAAGTCTGCGGCTTCCGTGGAAAGGAAAAATGCCGAGACTACGAAGAAAGATTTGGAGACGGCCTAGGCTGACAATAGGATCCTGAGGGTGGAAATATACAGTCTCGAGTCCAAGCTGAGGGCCAAAGACGAGGAGCTCAGAAAGAAAGAAGCTCAGTTTGAGGAAGAGCAGGATGCAATTAGACTGGAGGGAGTCAGGGATTGTGCTGATATTATCCCGATGGTGCTGCCTAACTTCAATACATATGGCCATCCGATTCTGTAAGGGGGAGATGAGAAGAACTTCTGAAATGGCTGCCCCATTCTCCTGAAGAAGTCCTGAACCCCGATCTCATTTCAGTTGTCCCGGCGTCTCCCATTCTTGAAGAAAACCAACCAGAAAGTCCTGCTCCTAAAGCTATAATTGATGAGGCCCCTTCAACCGCTTATATGGAAGCCATTATCCCTCCCTCTGAAGTTGAGCCCAGCCATCCGCCACCCGAACTTATTGAAGAGGAACCAATCACCCATGTGCGGGCCGATGAATAGGGGCAACCCGTACGAGGCCCTATAAAATCTTTTTAACAAACTGCCTTTTGTAATAACTCTTTACAATTCTATTTTCTTTTTGTCAAAGCATGTTTTATTGCACTTCTGGCCTTCCAAAATCGGCTCTGGTTGTATTCTAGCAAACTGCCAATCGAGATCTGGCCGACCGAGGAGACGGACTCGGTGGGACATAACCCGACCCCAAACTAAGAGAAACACTTGGCTCTGGGGGAATATTACGTCCCCAGACCAAAAAGCCGACTCGGTGGGACGTAACCCGACCCCGAGCTGAGAGAAACACTTGGCTCTGGGGGAATATTACGTCCCCAGACCAAAAGGCCGACTCGGTGGGACGTAACTCGACCCCGAGCTGAGAGAAACACTTGGCTCTGGAAGAATATTACGTCCCCAAAGCAAAAGGCCGACTCGGTGGGACATAACCCGACCCCGAGCTGAGAGAAACACTTGGCTCTAGGGGAATATTACGTCCCCAAACCAAAAGGTCGACTCGGTGGGACGTAACCCGACCCCGAGCTGAGAGAAACACTTGGCTCTGAGGGAATATTACGTCCCCAGACCAAAAGGCCGACTCGGTGGGACATAACCCGACCCCTAGCTGAGAGAAACCCTGAAACCTTGGCGGAACGAATCCAGCCCCGAGCCGATGGCTCACAGAGGCCTCGGGGGAACTAGTTCAGCCCCGAGCCGAATAAACCATGAAGCCTCGGCGGAACGAATCCAGCCCCGAGCCGATGGCACACAGAGGCCTCAGCGGAACGAATCTAGCCCCGAGCCGAATAAACCATGAAGCCTCAGTGGAACGAATGCAGCCCCGAGCCGATGGAACACAGAGGACTCGGCGGAACGAATCCAGCCCCGAACCGAATAAACCATGAAGCCTCGACGAAACGAATCCAGCTCCGAGCCGATGGCACACAGAGGCTTCGGCAGAACGAATCCAGCCCCGAGCCGAATATTAATCAGGACTTAGACAGAATGGAAGTGAATCAACCTTCAAGGCTCTACTGACTCTGGCGCGGGCGTCCCCTTACCAGACCAGCGAAAAATAAAAAAAATAAAGATTTAGAATAAAGTTGGTAAAAGGTGGGGGTGACTTAGCACATACCCCAAATGAAAAAATTTCACAAGTGCAAATAACAACTCGGATGCCTCAAGACAGCGTCTTGTCCGAGGTCTCCAAAACATAATTTTGAATCTTATAATTTGGCGTCCCGGCTTACCGAGATATGGATCGATGAGCGGCCAATACCTTAAGGGCAAAAAACCTCATTATGCTTGAGCGGCTCTAGAGCCTGCAAACGCCACGAGGGCAAAGACCTCCCCGTGCTATGCTTCTCTTTGATCCAAGTGGTCAAGCTAAACCTACGGGAACACGCTCCCCGCAGTCGTATTCCCAAAACCGATTAGGCAGATTCCTTCACGAGGGAATTCCCTCCCCGTAGTCGCCATCCCGGGGTGATACTGCTGACTCGGTTGGGAAAATTACTTCACGGGGGCACTCCCTCCCCGCGTTTGCCATTCCTAGATGTCCCTAAAAAATGCTAGTCATGGGGTAGTTACGATCTGGCCTCGGGAGTCTGATACTGCCACGAGGGGTTCACGCGCTCCCTCATGCACTTCATCCCATGAAGCGATCCAGACCCGCCTAAAATGAAAGGAACCAGATCGGCGCGCTTCCACCCGGGGGTTTGATAATGACACTAGTGTTTGGCGTGCCACGGATTTGGCGCCCTTTCTAACCTCAAATCGTCCCCTCGCATTGAGCATGTCTTTGGAATATCGAACATAGCTTTCACATTTAATTAAAAAATAGGCAAAAAATAGACAAGCTTCTTAATTTAAGAGTGAAAGTTTCATTCATATTCGTAGGACATACTGCCATTCTTACAACTCTATGTGGGTCATTTTAAGAGAGGCTCTATAACTAAGTTTTTAACCTTGATTGGGTTGATCATCGGACTTTTCTGCCCGAAAAAAAAAAAACTTATTGAAAATACATCCTCAGCATTTCAGCGTTCCAAGGCTTTTTTAGTCGGGTGTCGTCCAGCTGTTCCAAAAGATAGGCACCCAACCTCACAATTTCCACAACCATATACGACCCTTCCCACTTGGCACCCAACGAACCTTCCTCTAGCCTTCGGGTATTCAGAGTTACCCTTCTCAAGACTAGGTCGCCTGGAAGGAAAGACCGGGTTCGAACTTTCTTGTTGTAGAATCGGGCCATTCTTTGTTGATAGATCGCAGTCTTCATAGTTGACCTCTCCTGTTTTTCTTCGATCAGATTGAGATGATTTCTGATGAGCTTCTCATTTTTCCCGTCTTCAAAATGCTGAACCCTGTGGGTATTCATCCCAATTTCTGCCAGAATGACCGCCTCAAACCCATAGGATAAAGAAAACGGGGTTTCTCCCATGGAGTCTTTACAGGTTGTCCGGTGCGCCCACAATACCTCCGGTAACTCTTCGACCCATAACCCCTTGCAATCTATGAGCCGAGCCTTAAGATTTGCTTTGATAGTTTTGTGACTTCCATCAATCACAAGTGACAACCATCACATCACTCAAAGTGATGTGACTTCCATCACAAGAATGACTAATGATGTGACGTGTGATGTGACTTGTGGGCCCCACTTGATTCGAAATGCGAGTGGCCCCGTAAACACTCCCGGGCTTGGGTTCGCTAATTCTGAATTAACGAATTTTCTGTTGCGACGTAATTAAATCAAATTTAATTAAATAATTATGCCTAGCAAAATTACTATTCACGTTGCTAGCGAATTAATTATAAATTAACTTGTTCGCCTGAATTAAAATCTAATTTTAATTCCGCGTCGAAATCTAATTTCGTTTAATATATCGAATATATTAATTATCGATTAATTCCAAATTAATCGTTCTCTCTCTTTAAATAATATTTTATCCCAGATAATATATCTCTGTAATTAATCCTAGATTAATTTTCTCTCTCTATTAATTAATCCCAGATTAATAATGTGCGAGTCATACGTCATTGGTGAATCTTCGGGAAGCGACCCATGAGATCCCAGGATATGTTGGCAGTAAATCCGGTCATCGGACTATCCGAACACGTACGTACCTAGTACTACGTTTTTACCGATTTACAAGACATGGTTGGCTTCTAGCAAAGCACCGTGCCTTCCCAATTCTCCAAAAATATTCTTAAAGGAATATGTAATCTATATCAGGCGTAGTATACGTAGTATAGCGTATTGCGATCCAGTATCGGATGTCACGTGCTAGGCTTGAGGCTGGAATTGTGTCTGCCCCGTACGAAGCACATATCGGATCTCTGGCAACTAGTCTCTATAATCGGATAAACATGACCTAATCATATTATCCCGATAGCTGCAGCATATAAGAGCACCAGTTCCGTATCCTACGTGATCATCATCTCCACTATGACTGGAGTGATACTTCCATCTTGACATCACACCCAATACACTACGATTCTCAATATACCCAGAAGAGGCGTACACAGAACCTGTTAAAGCCCTGTACGACCAAAACCAAAGTATATTGATTGTCGCAAGTATTAGCGATGCAAGTCTCAGGTTAAGACCAAATACACCTACCCTGATTCGGACTTCCATATACACATAGTCATACTACCAATGGAATTCCGAGGGGTCTATCCAGAGCGAAGCTGTTTCCGTACCATCGGTAAACATAACCTCCTATTACACTTGCATGAGTATCCAATACCCAAATATATGAGAACTATGCCATTATGCTCCCATAACACGCACAAGTGCAATACTAGTCTATTCCGCTTTATCGATGTCCAATCTCGATAATACTACGACTAGGGATATTTTAATGATTAAACCTTAGTGGATTAATACTGTCTCATATCATATTAATCCGGAACTAATCATATGGGCTTTTATCATTTATATATCCCGGTAATCTAATTACAAATGATAAAAGAGCAATTTCCTTTGTCACATAGTTAATTTGTACAACAACACCATGTTCTGTAAAAATAGTGATGCTATGGGTCATAATTGTCCAAAAATCTCCCACTTGGCCTATAACCAATCACTCAAGTGTCTTACACTTGAACTATGTACGGTTCGCTCAAACTTCTGCTGAGAAACTACTTTCTTCAGTGGATTTACAAAGTTATCATCTGATGCGATTTATTCGATCATCACATCGCCACGATGTATGATCCGAACGAATCAGATGAATAGTTGAAGTATATACTTGGATCGTTGATGAGACCATTAATTCTTTAGCCTGTGCTGTAGCCTAGCTCAGCTGCTAACAGTACTACTCCTAATCCAATTAGGATTATTAAGATCCAAAGTGTTTCTATTGCTGCCTCAGCTGCAGCAATATTCTGCTTGTGTTGTTTATTCGGCAACAGTATCTTGCTTGGAAGATTTACAGTTCACTGTTCCGTTATTCAAACTATATAGTACCGTTATTACGATTTAAAGTCATTTTTGTCGGTTAGGAAACTTGCAGCAGTGAACCCAGTCACTTCAAGTTCTCATTCTACATAGCATAAGAAAGCATCATTAGATCATCTAAGATACGTAAGGATGTTCTTAACATCAATCCAGTGACCATCACTTGGATTGGCCTGATTTGTGACTCCATATGCTCAAAGCATATGAGACACCAGGTCGCGTATATTTATTTCAATGTACGAGTTCTCAGAGAGTGCCAACAACTTTTAGATCTATCCCAGTAGATCTTTATTCCAAGAATAAAGGTTGTCTCTCCCAAGAATTCTACGGAGAATTTTCTTGAAAGCCATGCTTTCACCGATTATATTATGGGAATGTCATTTCCAAGAAATGATATGTCATCATTATGTAGGACAATATTGTCAGTGCGCTCCCACTAACCTCCTTATATACACAAGAATCATATTCGTTTTGAATTAAATCATACACCATTATGATTACATCAAAACGATATAGTTCCAATAACGCAATACTTGCTTTAATCCATAAATGGATCAAATAACCTGCAAACCTTATTTGCTTGTGTTGGTAAGAAAAAACCATTAGGATGTTGTAAACATCCTCCAAAAGGTTTCCGTTTAGGGAAAGCGATTTTGACGTTCAGCTGCCATATTTCATAAATGAAACATGCAGCAGTAGCAAGCATTATCCAAATGGATTTAACCATGGCATTAGGTAAAAGGTTTCGTCGTAATCGACACAATGTTGATAATGATACCTTTTCGCTACAAGCCTAGCTTTGTACGTTTGTATGTTGCCATCCATGTATGTCTTCCTTGAAGACTTATATTGTACCAATAAGCATAATGCCTTCCGGTACCACAACCAGTGTCCAAACTCGGTTGGTATATATAGAATCCATTTCGGATATCATGGCACTTTGCCATAATAGGAGTCGATACCTTGTATCACTTCCTCATACGTAGCCAGTTTGTGTTCCTCAATAAGATTAACATCTTTACGAGGTGATATCAGAAACCCATACCTCCCAGGTTATTTTCTGACTCTCTCCGACTTACGCGGTTCTTGTGTATTCGAAGATTGTGGTACAGTTTCATCCTTGATGAACTGTTTGTGTTCCATTAAGGAATCGGTGCCTGAAACAGTATTACTCCAATTTTCATCGAGTTTTACTTTCCTCCAGCTTACCACTGCATATAGGTATTCTTTTTAGGAAAACCGCATGGCGAGCAACAATTACATTGTTCTCTTATGAGTTGTAAAAGTACTATACTTTGGTTACCTTAGGATAACCTACAATTTAGGCACTTATCTGATTTGGGTTCTAGTTTGGTATCATCCAAACATATGCCTAGCATTCCCAAATCTTCAGGAATGAGAAAAACCTTGTTTCTTTCCTGTTCATATCTAATATGAAGTCTGTCAAACAGATTTTTATAGAACTTTTATTCAAAATAAGTATTACACTTATTAATGTGTGTATCTCTAGAAGGAAATGGTAGTAGCTCAGAGCGACTCATGATTAACCTTACTATGTCCAACAAGGTTCGGTTTCTCAGTTGGGACACACGCTCAATTGAGGTGTTCCGGGAGGGAGTCCACATTGGAAGGAGTCCACATTGAAAGAATACTATACTCTTTCAAGTAATTGAGAAACTTATTTAATTAACTAAGTTTTCATCACGGTCCAATCATGATGTTTTAATACTTTAGCCGATCTGTTTGTCTACTTCGTGTGTCGAAACTCTTTGAATTTATCAAAAGTTTCTGATTCGTGTTTCAAAAGAAACACAAACCATAAGTGTGATGCCATATCCGTAAAGGTTACGAAGTATTCATTCCACCTCTAGCCTAGCTAGATATGGGCCCACTTAGTCACTATGAACGAGGGCTAACAGATCGATGCACTTGCACTTTTACCAAGTAAAAGGTGTTTTGTTATTGTTTTAGGCATTTGCCCTATTAAACTAGATTCGTAGACATTATTTGAATAGAATCAAATCCGTCCTAGTATCCACTCTTCAAAAGTGTGGATATACGAATCTTGTTAATGTGTCCCAGACAACAATGCCAAATAAGTCTCATCTGATTAATTCAGTTTGAGCTATTTGTTTGTCATGTCATACGTTTGAGATTCATATATTCCAAATATAAATATGTTGTTGATGGTGTTTTCAGGCACTATGACATTTAAGGCAGCACGACGAGGACAGAAGGGTAATTCCCTGACTGGTCAAGATCATCAAAGCCGACCCGACCACAACATGTAAAGACCGACCACTTTGATTCGGATGACCGAGCACTATAAGGTCGGCAGAAACACTCTCAGCATAAAAGATTGCCATGACCGACCTCATGAAGACCGACCAGATGGCAAGACGTGTTCAAGATGACGACACCCTATTCTTGCGGATAAGATAAAACGAATTATCCTACTCTCACAAGGAAATGAAGTCAGAATCCGAAAAGGGATAAGAAAAGAGAAGGGAATATCAGACTAGGAATCCTTGCAAGGAGAGGAGACTAAGTTCAATTAGATTTCTTATGCAAATAGGAGTCTGATTTCTGTGTTATTATAAATAGGAGGCATAGTATGTGTAAAAGGCATCATCTAAAAAATCAGTGATCAGAATCATCAAGCTCTGATTTGTAAACACAAAAGATCTGAGAAGCGTATTGGAGTAGTAATAAAAGTACCATCATGTTCTTGTCCGTGGACGTAGGTCGGATCCAAAATCCACCGAACCACGTTAAATCTCTTGTCGATTGGTGTGTTTATCTGTCTCTCGCTAAGTTTGCTTTTGGTCCCCCATAACCAAACAAATTCACTATTGAAGGAGGATTACCTCGGAGGTGATATTCCCGTATTACCCTGAGACCAAAATCCACCGTCAACAGTTGGCGCCGTCTGTGGGGAACTCAACAAAAAGCAACTCGCGTAGTGAGACAATGGCGGAAGACGGAAACCACCAACCATCAGGGAGCTCGGCTGAAGACTGGATGGAAAGATTGAGGAGAACCTTAGGAAAGAAAGGGAGGAAAGCCAAACTCTGCTAAAAACCATAGTAGACCGGTTGGAAAGGATAGAAGGAGCACACAATGGAAAATTCGAGGCCGGGACTAGCCGACGAAGGAACGACATAGCAGAAGGAAAAAGAATTGTCGATACAAGTGAAGACGACAGACCCCGGAGGAGGGAACCCTACAGGGTAAGATCCGTGGTAGTGCAGAGAGATTCCCAGACCGAGGACACATGGGGAGGGAGAAGATGACAAATCGTCACCAGACTCCTCCTACGATAGCCCTCACAACATCCGGAGAGAAGAGAAAAGAATATAATGAAAAAGTACGAGAAGATACCGACCTCGAGAAGCACCATTCCCGAGATAGCAGAAAGAAAAGAAACCACAGGGACGGCATGGAATCAAAGACAGCAGCATGAAATCTTGGCTACGGGAGGTGGTCAAATGGGGAGTATACCCCAATACAAACAGAGGGGATATCCAGGACAGCAAAGATGAGTCCCCCCTCACAGAAGAAATAAAGTCAGAGAAATTCCCAAAAAGATTCAGCATGCCGACCATGACACCATACAAAGGCCATACCGATCCCAAACCCACATTGAAGGTTTCGTCCTACTAATAATGCAAGGGCAAGGGTAACAGGGGACGCCATCTGCAAAGTATTCCCCTTAACTCTAGCCGGACCGGCCATTCTATGGTATAGAAGCCTAGCCCCAAGAAGCATCAGCAGCTTCGCACAACTGAGAAAGTCATTCATACGACACTTCAAGGGGGCTTGTGTCCCCAGAAAGACGATTGGAGAACTAAGGCTTATGAAACAAGGAGACGATGAACCATTAAGATATTCATTGAAAGATACCACAATATGGTACTCGAAGTTGGAGGGTACGAATCCCCCGAGGCCCTAGAAAGCTTGAAAGGAGCCTTGAAAGTCGGGAGGCTATGGACCCACCTAAGGATCCAAGACACCCCGGACTACGCCACCGCCCTGGAGGTGGCCCGAAAATTCGTTTTATTAGAGAACGAGAAGAAAGTATCCCGAAAAGGGAGCACCATTAGAGAAAGAACCACAAGAGAGGCGCCCCCCGCCGTACGGAAAGAGAATCCAGAAGACCACCCCCGAAGCACAAGGAGTTCAACCACTGCACCGGGACAACCAAGAGAGAAGGGCGCCGACCCAAGTAAACCATGTGGTCGGGGAAGATGCATACATTCCCCTAAAGAAACCACTGGGACAAATTGTCATGGAGATCCAGGGGAAAGGCCTCTTAGTAGAGCCCGACCAAAGAAGATTCCCCCCGGACAAAAGGAACCAAAAAGCTTATTGCGTACACCACAACTCCAAAGGACATGCAACAGACGGATGTAAAGATCTGCGAGAACAAATGGAAGATCTAGCACGAAACGGGTATCTAAACAAATACATTGACCACGAGGTCATGACAGCCAGACAAAGAGCACGTGGTCGCCAAATCAATATCATCGCAGGAGGAAGAACACTGGCCGGAAACTCTAACCGGTCAAGGAAAGATTACAGCAGAACCCGAGGACCAGATGTCTTAGAAACAGAGCAGGTCACAGGGCTACAGGGAGGTCGGTCGGTACCAATAATGTTCACTGATGAGGATACCCAAGGAGTAATTTCCCTCATGACGATGCATTGATAATCAAGGCAGTCATCAGCGGGTCGGAGGTAGACAGAATCCTAGTAGACCCCGGGAGCGCGGCGGTTGACATAATTTCCAGAGAAGCACTGGACGACCTAGGGGTAGAATATGCAACCCTGACCAACGATAGCACTCCCTTATACGGTTTCGGAGGATCAGCCGTCATCCCACTAGGAAGGATACAGTTGGCAATAACTGTCGGGACACATCCTCGGACCCGGACGATCATGACAGACTTCACTGTAGTAGACTGCATGAGCAGTTACCAGGCCATCGTCGGGCGACCCTTTATGATGAAAATAAAAGCCGCGATGTCCTGCTACCACCTGAAACTGAAATTCCCCACTTGGGAGGGGATCAGAATTGTGTGCGGAAGCCAGAAAACAGCTCGCAGCTGCTTCGCAACTCTCTCACGAGAAACTCTCTGCATCACAAAAGACAACCGAAAATGACAAAGGAACCAGGGAGAAGAAGAAGACAGAAACCCAGGGCCCCGGCCAAACAAAAATGCCCGACTCGCTGCAGCTGAGGAAACGAGGAGATAGAACTTTACGGGCCAGGGAAAAATATAAAGATAGGGGGAGGCCTGAGCAAGTCCATACGACAAGATCTTCTAGAATGCCTGAAGGGATACCCGGACGTCTTTGCCTTGGGGATACAATGACATGCCGGGGATCGACCCGAAATTCATCAATCACTGCCTAGCAGTAGACTCATCTCGCAAGCCGGTCAGGCAAAAGAGAAGGAACTTCAATCAAGAGAGGAGTAAAGTAATAGCAGCCGAGGTCGAGAAGTTACTAAAGGCGGGTCTCATCAGGGAAGCAAGGTACCCGGATTGGGTATCAAACGTGGTATTGGTCAGGAAGAACAATGGCAAGTGGCGAATGTGTGTCGATTTCACCGACTTAAACAAGGCGTGCCCAAAGGACAGCTTTCCTTTGCCGAACATAGACCAGCTAGTAGACACCACAGCCTGTCAAGGCTTACTGAGCTTCATGGATGCTTTCTCCGGATACAACCAGGTCAAAATGTGCCCGGCAGACGAAGATAGACAACCTTCATCACAGATCAGGGGCTTTACTGCTATAAAGTGATGCCCTTCGGGCTAAAAAATGCTGGGGCCACCTTCCAAAGGTTGGTAAACAAAGTTTTCAAACCACTCATCGGCATTACAATGCTGTTTTATGTCGATGACATGATAACAATGTCAAAAGAACCAAACAACCACATGGACGACCTAAAAAGGACCTTCGAGCTTCTAAGAAAACACACCTGAAGCTCAATCCGGAAAAATGTACCTTCGGGGTAGCTTCAGGGAAGTTTTTAGGCTACATGGTAAGTGCCCGAGGAATTGAAGCAAACCCACAGAAGATCCAGGCAATACTGGCCCTAAAGTCTCCCAAAACAGTAAAAGAAGTACAGAGTCTGACCGGTAGAGTGGCCGCGCTCAACCGGTTCATATCACGAGCAACTGACAAATGCCACCCTTTCTTCAAAGTAATCCAAAAAGCAAAAAAGGATGTCGACTGGACGACAGAGTGCGAAGAAGCCTTCCAGCAGTTGAAACAGTATCTGGTGCAGCCCCCACTCCTGGCTAAACCACTCCCAGGTGAAACATTATACCTATATCTGGCTGTTTCGGACCGAGCAGTAAGTTCAGTACTGATACAGGAAACCGACAAGATCCAGAAGCTGTCTACTATATCAGCAAAGCCCTCTTAGACGCTGAAACCCGGTATCCAGTACACGAACTAGTCGCCCTTTCACTAGTTACGGCAGCTCGAAAATTACGGCCTTACTTCCAGGCCCATCCTATCAGGGTATACACCGGCCACCCCCTAAAACAAATTCTGCAGCGGCCAGAGGTTTCCGGCAGATTAGTAAAGTGGTCGGGTAGAACTAAGTGAACATGACATCGCCTATCTCCCAAGAGCAGCAGTAAAGGGACAAGCCTTGGCAGATTTTGTCGCCGAATGTACCGACCCCCAGACCCTGGCTATAGACGAGGACAAATGGGAAATGTCCGTAGACGGTTCGGCCATCACACAAGGCAATGGGGCGGGAGTCATCCTAAAAAGCGACAAAGGAGAAGAAATCCTACTCGCCCTGAAATTCGCTTTCATAGCAACCAACAATGAAGCAGAGTATGAAGCAATACTGGGCGGTTTGAGACTATGCACGGTGCTAGGGATCCAAAATGTAGTAGTAAGGAGTGACTCGTAGTTAGCCGTTCAGCAACTGAAAGGAGCATTTCAAGCGAAAGAGCCTGGTATAATGGCCTACCTGACCGAAGTACGAAAGCTAACAGGGAAGATGGGAGATGTAAGCTTCGAACAAATCCCCCGAGAAGACAATTGTGAGGCAGACTCCCTGGCACGGCTCGCCTCTTCAACAACAAAAGCCGAACACCCCAGGATAATCCCTTTGATTTACATCCGGGAAAAAAGCGTGGGAGAATCTAAAGTGGAAGTTCTAGATAAAGAAAGCCAAGCATCACGGATGCAACCCATCAGAAAATACTTGGAAACAAAGAGAGAAACACCAGAGGACAAACAGAGGCCAGAAAGTTAAGGTACAAAAGCACCAAATTCTCCCTAATCGACGGGGTACTTTACCGACGGGGTTACTCAGTCCCCCTCTTAAGATGTCTTGCCGAAGAAGAGGCAAATTATGTGCTCAGAGAGATACATACGGGCATCTGCGGAAGCCACGCCGGAGGTCGCTCAATTGCTTTCAAAGCCTTAAGACAAGGTTTTTACTGGCCGACCATGCACCAGGACGGCATAGAAGTGGCCCGCAAGTGCGAAGGATGTCAGAAAAACGCAAACCTCCACCACCAACCAGCAGAACAGTTGACCACACTACTCAATCCCTGGCCGTTCGCCCAGTGGGGACTGGACATCATTGGACCAATGCCACAAGGGAAAGGGCAGGCGAAGTATGCCATCGTGGCCATAGACTATTTCACCAAATGGGTGGAGGTAGAGCCATTATCCACCATAACGGAGAAAAGAGCCACGGAATTCCTGAGGAAAAATATCGTCTGCCGGTTCGGGATTCCTCGAGCCATCATCACAGACAACGGGAAGCAATTTGACAGCAAATGTTTCAGAAAACTCTGCGAGGACCTCCAGATTGCCCTAAGATTTGCCACACCAGCCCATCCCAAATCAAACGGCCAAGTCGAAGCGACAAACAAAACCATCAAGGCCAACCTAAAAGCTCGGCTTGGATCCAGCAAGGGCCTATGGGTCGAGGAACTACCAGAGGTACTATGGGCGCACCGGACAACCTATAAGGACTCCACGGGAGAAACCCCGTTCTCCTTAGCATACGGATATGAAGTTGTCATCCCGGCAGAGATCGGAGTGACCTCCCATAGGGTTTAACACTACGAGAGTAAACAGAATGAAGGACTTATCAGAAACCACCTCGACCTGATCGAAGAAAAGAGGGAAAGGTCGGCCATGAAAACAACAATCTACCAACAAAGGATGGCCCGCTTCTACAATAAAAGAATTCGAACACGCACTTTCATCCCGGGCGACCTGGTGCTAAGAAAGGTCACCCTAAATACTCGAAAGCCAGAGGAGGGCTCCCTGGGCGCCAAATGGGAAGGGCCCTACAAGGTGGTAAAAGTGGTGAAACCGGGAGTATACATCCTAGAGCGACTGGACGGCACAAGATTAAAAAAGCCATGGAACGCTGAGATGTTGAGGAAATACTTCCAGTAATCTTCCCCTTCCTCCTATCTGTTTACAGCAAAAAGGACAGGGATCCAAATACATAAAGCCTCTCTCAAAATGACCCACAGAGAGCTGTAAGAAGGGCAGTATGTCCCCGAGCATGAATAAAAAAACTTTCTTTTTTCCAAACACTCTCAAATAAAACTTTACGAAACCATATTCAAAAAAAAAAAAAAACTCGGGGACATGCTCACGACAACGATCCAAAGCTAAAGAACACAAAACTCGCAACTGCCCGACCACAGATACCACCAAAAAAATGCACAGAGTCACACCAGAATCATCCGACTCCATACAAAAAACAGAGAGCACAGATCTTTAAGAAACATAACATGAGGAGGAATGTACCCTTAATGTTTCGATCGGCTCGGGGCTGGATTACGTTCCGCCGAGGCCTCTTCATTATTCGGCTCGGGGCTGGATGGATACGTTCCGCCGAGGCCTCTTCATTATTCGGCTCGGGCTGGATTCCGTTCCGCCGAGGCCGTTTGTTTATTCGGCTCGGGGCTGGATTTCGTTCCGTCGAGGCCGTTTATTTATTCGGCTCGGGGCTGGATTTTGTTCCGCCGAGGTCGTTTTAGGCTCGGGGTCGGGTTACGTCCCACCGAGTCAGTACTCATTGGACTGGGGACGGAACATTCCCCCAGAACCAAGTATCTCTCTTGGCTCAGGTCCTCAGGGGCATACTCGATGTAATGGATCCGTGGGAAAGCATAGCACGGGGGATGATGACACCCCCGTGACGATTGCTAGCTCCAGAGATACCAGACCTAAGGAGGAATATACCATTAGTATCCCGGACACTCTTTGATCCATTCATCATCCGGATCTATGGGAGACACAGCACGGGGATGCGTTATGCCCCTGTAGCGTGTGCCTGCTCCAGCGTGGTAAGGAGGAGCCCTCATACAATACACAGGCTCCCCAGTGAACCAACGTGTAGAGGATGTGCCCTTACCATTCAAACGCTCTTCTGATCCGAATCCTGGTTCGCCGGGACACTGAATTGGAAGATTCAGAATTGTGTTTTGGAGACCTCGGACGGGACGCTGTTTTGAGGCATCCATGTTATTGTTTATGCTTGCAAAACGTTTTTTATTTTGGGATAGGTGCTAAGTCACCCCCGCCTTTTTATTTTCCAGAAACTTGTTTGTGTTTCCGCCGGTCTGGTAAGGGATGCCCATGCCAGATTCGGCAGGGCTTCAAAGGTTGATTCACTTCCCTTCTAAATAAGTCCCAGAGGATAGTCGGCTCGGGGCTGGATTACGTTCCGCCGAGGCCACTTGATAGTCGGCCCGGGGCTGGATTTCGTTCCGCCGAGGCCACTTGATAGGGTCCATGTTCAGACTTGGCAGCACCATCGGTATCAAATCAGCACAATCACCAACCCCCTCAAGACGGATGGCCTCCTTCTCGGCTCAAGATCGGCCTCTCTTTCTCGGAGCTCGGCCTCTTTCCTCTCAAGATCATCCCGAGCCCGTGCCATTTGCTCATCATTGGCCTTCAATTTGGTTTCAACACTGGCCACCTTCGCCTTCAAAATGCCAATCTCAGACTGAGCAGCCTTCAAATCCTCCCGGGCAGTGTCGGCAAGTTTTCGTTCCAACCCGGCAGCGGTCTTGAGAGCTTTGTTTGTTTTGAAGTTCTCAATAGCAGTCGACTCAAGGTTCTTTATCACCTCCTCCCGATCAGCCAGTTTAGCCTCCACTTCTGTGAGGCGATTCTGAAGTCTCTGAGTCTGACCACCCTCGGACAATAGACTCAGAAGGAGGTCCTTATTCTTTGCCATGAGGTAGGTAGCCTGCACGAAAACAAAGAAGGTCAAGATATGAGATGAGGAAGACCGAGAACCGAAAAAAAAAAAATGAATAAAACTACCTTTGCCATTTGAGAGCTCATCTCGGTCACCACACCTTCCGGAGAGATATCCTCATATCTCGAAACCTCCCCCAGGGGAATCACCTCAGCCAACTCATTGAAAGCCGGTACGGTACTAAATGGGAAGTAGCCTCCCGGATGCCTTCTCCCAAGTCATCCACCCCGAGGATCACGGAACCCTTGCGCTTCTTAGAGGAGCCCTCAGAAGACTTCTTCCCCCGACGGGCATCCTGCTTCTTGCCCTGCACAGGCTCATCCCCCTCCAACTCAGCCTCCTCAGCCCCAAATTGACGCCTCCTTTTCCTAAGAGGCTTCGGCGGACTGACCAACCGAGCAGACCCCGGTGACTGCACACCAGGAGAAGATGGATCACGAGTAGCCGTTTGAACTTTCCTTTGAGGTGCTCTCCCAACCGCGACAGATTCAGCCGGCCCGGGAAATTCCAGTTTCAGCATGACCGGCCTTCTTCATAGTGCCAGCCAACTTCTCAAGAAACTTAGGCCTCTTTGACATACCTAAAAAAAAGGGGAAAAGGAAATCAGGACCCGAGCATATAAAAAAGACATCAAACACACGATAAACAAACAGGGAAGCCAAACTAAACAGCCAGCAGCAGACATCTACCTATCCGACCTGTGACGTCCGAAGGGACAGCCCGGGTAAGGCCCGACTCAACAAAAGCCGCATCATTACCCATTCCCTCCAGTGAGCGGCATACCGACGAGCCCATAATACTCGCCGCCGGACCTGGTGGGAAACTTTGGGAGCATCCCTCCAACAGGCTAGGAAGAATAGAAGAAAAAGGGTAAGAATCCAAAAAAGAAAAGATAAAGGAAAGAGAAGCTAAAAGGTCGGTCTCCTAACCTCCCGCCCTGAAGATATCCGGTACCAAGATCTCCCCATCATCCGACCTCAGGGTCCGTCCCCAACCCCAGTGGCCGGCCCAGAACCAGAGATCTTTGAAGTTCTTATTGGAGTCAGGAGCTTCTGGACGACGTTTAACGAACTATTGTAAGCGGAAAGGTAGTACCAACCATGATGAGTTGGGTTGGCCTTCAAACGGTATACCCTCTTCACCTCTTCAAAGGAAGGCTCGCCGAGTCCTGCCGGTGCCAAGCTACATACAACCCGGCCAGAATCCTCCAACTGTTTAAACTCAGCTGACAGGGGGCAATCTCCATCTCGGCCAACATCCAAGCGAAATAAGGTTGAATCGGCAGCCGCAGCCCACACTCAAAGAAGGCAGGAAGAAGTGCCACCGAGCCCTCGTCAGGTTGGCTAGCGCGATCCATAAGACCGGGAACTTCAAGGGCGATATCTATAGGAATGTTATATCGCAGTCGCAGAAGGGCGAGGTCGTCCTCAGTTATTTGGAAGGACGGTTCATATCCAGAGCCGACGAGCCGAGTTCACCGGCCTCTGGGTTCTTCCGAGGAACCCTCTGATGATAGGAATCTTGTTCGACCTCAGAAGGAGTAGCGGTAGTGTCAAGGTCTTCTACACTAGGTGCCCCCCGAGCTCGAGGAGAGCTCCTCAGCAGGGGGAGTTGAGGTTTTAGCAGGCTTTCAGGGGAGAAACTGCTGTCAGACATCCCGACACCCAGAAAAACAAAGAAGGAATGGGAAGTCAGTCTATAGCTAAAAGAAACTACTCACGGTTTCCATGTTAGCTAAACAGGTGGTCTCTAAAGTGCCCTAAGGCAAAACTCAGCAAACATAAATCTTTCCCTAGCAAACACTCAAAAATGAACAGCAAACACAGATTCATAAACACAAAAAAGGAAGAGGTCGTTCAGAGGACTTACTTGTTCTTCTCGGAAAAAGCAGGAGGTTGCGCAGTACGGTTGTGCCCGTTCCTTATGTTCGCAGCAAAGAAAAAGAAAAAGCCCGCGGTTGAACTTCGAGAACACGGAGTTGGGCGAATCACAGAGATGTTTTCAGGAAAGAAGGAAAAATTGCCGAAAAAAGATGGAACAGTGAAAGCCTCGCCTTTTTATAGTCATGGCAAATACGCTCGTGACCGTTGGATCTAAGGGAAGAACCCGGATGAACGCCAGGTGTCGACTGCAAAAGAGGTCTCCCAAGTTTAAACAGACGGCTGAGATCAGCCCACTGTGAAGACGCCTCTACACGGTCGATTCGTTCCCTTTTTGGCGGGAACCCGACGGATGATTGACAAGTGTCAAACTTAGAAGAAACCCTAAAGTTGATTTGATAGTCATTTAAGCGGACGTGACTGTTGCGTGTCTCAAGACAAAGCGCTTGAAAAGAGGCAACAAAACATTTCTCGACACCGGACCGACCTCCAACAGAGCAAATCAAAAACACCTTCTTTATATAGTTCCCGGCACCAACTTGCACGCTTGTTGGAACCCGAGAACTAGGGGACAGATGTTGATGGTTGTTTTCAGGCACTATGACATTTAAGGCAGCACGACGAGGACAGAAGGGTAATTCCCTGACTGGTCAAGATCATCAAAGCCGACCCGACCACAACATGTAAAGACCGACCACTTTGATTCGGATGACCGAGCACTATAAGGTCGGACAGAAACACTCTCAGCATAAAAGATTGCCATGACCGACCTCATGAAGACCGACTAGGTGGCAAGACGTGTTCAAGATGACGACACCCTATTCTTGCGGATAAGATAAAACGAATTATCCTACTCTCACAAGGAAATGAAGTCAGAATCGAAAAGGGATAAGAAAAGAGAAGGGAATATCAGACTAGGAATCCTTGCAAGGAGATGAGACTAAGTTCAATTAGGATTTCTTATGCAAATAGGAGTCTGATTTCTGTGTTATTATAAATAGGAGGGCATAGTATGTGTAAAAGGCATCATCATAAAAAATCAGTGATCAGAATCATCAAGCTCTGATTTGTAAACAAAAAAAGATCTGAGAAGCGTATTGGAGTAATAAAAAGTACCATCATGTTCTTGTCCGTGGACGTAGGTCGGATCCAAAATCCACCGAACCACGTTAAAACTCTTGTCGATTGGTGTGTTTATCTGTCTCTCGCTAAGTTTGCTTTTGGTCCCCCATAACCAAACAAATTCACTATTGAAGGAGGATTACCTCGGAGGTGATATTCCCGTATTACCCTGAGACCAAAATCCACCGTCAACAACTGTTATTAACATCTAATGTGTTTATCTCAATATCATCTTTATAAAATGAAACACTTTAGTGTTCTAGAATATAAAGGTATACCCGCAATGAGTTATACTCTGATATAGAGATAATGTTTCTAGTCAAACTAGTTACATTATAACGGTTTCCTAATTTAAGTACACGCCCGAAGGGTAGTTCCTAAACTTAGGTTTCTATAATTAAAACAGCGACTCTCGTCCCGTTTCTGATTCATAGATGAATCTCTACTGAAGTCAGTACCCTGCTAATCAGCAGATTCTGCACATCAGTACATATCTATGTTCCACATCTAGTATCAAAAATCCAATTTTGAAACTAATAGCGAACATGTTTATGACAAACATACTTGAAGTCGGAGCCTTGCCCCGTCTTCACTTCCTTCATGTCTGCCTTGTCCATACGGCAGTCACGCATCCAGTGACCCCATTTGCCACAGTTTAGGCAGACATCTTGGGATATGTCATTTGTCTTCCTAGAAGACTTTGATGATTTTGCCTTTGCCCCTTTTAAAAGCTCTGGCTCTGCCTCCTTGAGCATAGCCTTCAACTCTCCAATAGTTTACTCTTGGTTCACAATGAACCTGCCCCAGCTTTTGGATAGAGACTATAAGATCAAATCTTTGGTAGTCTCGGCCACGCAGGTAATGCCCAGCTAACCTAGTTGATCGATGTCAGTAATCATCTGCGACACCTAGTGCTCGACAGATGTACCATCTGACATACACGAGCTAAAGAGCTTCTTTTCCAATTTGCACTTCTAAGATCTAAGAATAGATCTATGAAGATCTTTTAATTTCATCATCATGGTACAAGGATCTAATCCTTAATTCTGACGACGGAATTAAAGTGTCATTGCGGTAAGCATAACGGATTGAGCACTAGAGTTATCATCACATGAATCTTCCAAAGATCATGTTCTACTATTTGCTCAATTTCGGGCTTAGGCCCGAGATGTTTGTCTATCAAATAAAGTAACTCCTCAGTTCCCAAGACTATCCTGAGGTTCATTCCCAATCTGAAAATTAAAGCCGTTTAATGACATTTTCTCCCAGAATTTTGTTTTAAACGCTAATCTTTCAGTTATCTTGATTGCTATAGTCCAACTATCCAATCAACGATTTCAGTAACTATTGAATATAATGATTACTATAGTCTAACTATATAATCAACTATAATTTGATTGGTTAAATTCAAATATATTTATTACTATAATTCTATTATATAATCAACTATTATTTGAAGTAGTTTGAATACAATCCAACTGTTTAATTTAAAACAACGATTAAATATTAGTCCAACTAATATATTTATAAACGACGGAAAAATGAAATGAGCGCGTATTGGCAAGTATCTAAACGAAATTGCAAATTTAATACTTGCCTCCCACTATTTTTTGCGAGCCTCTAACCCTCTGTTGAGTACTCGGGAAACCTTGTTTCCTAGTGGGCTAAGATCCCGTTAAATAACACACAACCTTGACTTTGGCCAACAAGTTGTATGATATTTAACTAGGTAGATCTCTAACATCAATTGGATCTCATCCAATTCCTAGATCCAGTAGGTGGACATCCAAGTCCGAAACACATATCTAATATATGCCAATGTATCCAATATATTTCCTAACCTTTTTCCTTTAAATCAACTAAGCCTTGGCTTTGGCACAACAAACTTAATGATTCCAGTTAAGTGGGACCCATTGACCTTGGAAAGCTTCGTAATCGATGTCGATGGACAGGAAGTGATCTTGACTTTGGCCAACAAATCACAACTTGGACAAGACATGCGATATGGAACAAAGCCTTCATGATTCAAACATATCCGCGATGGACAAAGGTCTTGACTTTGGCCAACAACCAGTGCCAATCTTGGATCTTGAGAATGAATCATTCAATGGAAGGAAAAAGGCTTAATATTTGTTGAGGGTTTTTTGCGTGATTGGCAACCAATTAATTATCTTTGATTAGGTCTCATCATACACCCTTAAACATGCATTCTAAAAGCATAATAAGGCACGATAAATAAATTAATAATGATATGCGGATGGATATTAAAATAACTTGTTCTTATAATAAATCTCTCCATTTCCTCTCTCCCGCTAGCACAAATCTTACTTCTACCCAATTACATAACACTTCTAAAGAAACCTCATTTACATTGATGGGAATAGGTGAGAAGAGAAATACAAAGAGTTAAGAGGTAATAGGCTGGACTCACAGGTCCAATTTAATAAATTCTAAATTTATTACAACAATTTCCAAAATTGCCCTCACCCATCTAATATCCATCCGATATACATTATTCATACATCACATCCATGTATTCACACAAAGCATGTTATCAATCAATCTAATCCAATTAATTAATCTAAAATTAATTACCATCCAATGTTCAAACAACGATTTGATTTGCACGAGTCAAACTCGTTTAAGAATAAGTACTCAAAGTAGTACGAATTCTTAAATTATATCAAACTACAATATTAAATCCAATTTAATTTGTATTCAATACTAATTCTTTATTTAATTCCAAATTAAATAATTACACTTTAGATTCTAAATCTAATCATTACGGGTCTCAAAGCCCAATTAACATCCAATGTCATTTAATTAAAGTCCAATGGGCTTTCAATTAATTTATAAGGCATGGACTTTGGCAACCAAAGCCCAAAAAGGAATCACCATTTTGCCAAAAATCAATTTAGGCCCATTAGGCCCAATTAAAATTTTAAAGGTCCATTATATTATATTTGAACTTTATGGATATGGTTTTGGGCCCAATTGGATCCAACTAATTAACCTAAACCAAACTTGACCCAACCAAGCCCATTAAGCCCAAATACAACTTTATTAGCCCAATTCCAAATTTAGCCCAAATAATTAAATTCCAAATTTCACAATTCAATTAATCTAAAATGTATAGCCATTATTAATTAGTCAAATTAACATTTCCAAAATACCAATTAACATAATTAATTATGCTAATCATCATCAACACATGTCCAACATTATTGAATCAAAAAATCAATTCATTTCATGCTATAATGGTCACGACAATTTGGGGATTTTCAAATCCGATTTCGATTTTAATCCAATTAAATCCTAAATCAATTTACCCCAAGTCTTCCAACTCATCCAATGATCAAAAGAACAAAAATCACCATGACATTTAGGGCACTACAACTTTCGGCCAAGCCATAAAATTGGGGAAAATCTAATCCAAATTAATTTTCATCAAATTGATCATGCATAACACTATGTTATCATCATTCAAGCATACTCAATCAAACAATTTCATCAAAACATGCTCAAATCAATTTTACCCAAATTTCAATTTAAGAACCCTAAATCCAATTCCATGCTTAATCAAGGCTCTGATACCATTGTTGGGTTTTCTAGGTTATCCCAAGATCAATTAAGCTATGAAAAGTGCGAATACAACAAAGTAAGTTGCGGAATACTCACTTTGATCGGCTTTTGCGATGCGAAGAACAACAAAAATTTCTCCTTGTAGCATTCGGTCATGCCTCCAATTTGTGTTCCTTGTGTTTCGGTCAACCTCTATAGAAATGATCTTCAAGCTCCAAGCTTTGTGAATGGATTCCATGCTCAAAAGTTGGTTTCCCTATCACCTTTGTGAGACTCCTTTATGTGCTAGCATTGGAGAAAATTGCAACAAAATTCCCCTAAATTTTTCCTTGTTGCTCTCGACATTGAAGGAGAAAGAGAGAAAAAGAATTGGCTCCAAGGCCGAAAATGGGAGAGAGAGAGGAAAAATATGAGTTGTATTGGTTGTGTTTTGATTTCAAAAATCAAAATACATAATCCACTTTCCAAGAATTGTACAAGACTTTAAAGTCTTCCAACCACCACCATCAATCACAAGTGACAACCATCACATCACTCAAAGTGATGTGACTTCCATCACAAGAATGACTAATGATGTGACGCGTGATGTGACTTGTGGGCCCCACTTGATTCGAAATACGAGTGGGCCCGCAAACACTCTCGGGCTCAGGTTCGCTAATTCCGAATTAACGAATTTTCCATTGCGACGTAATTAAATCAAATTTAATTAAATAATTTTAATTCCGCATCGAAATCTAATTTTGTTTAATATATTGAATATATTAATTTATCGATTAATTCCAAATTAATCGTTCTCTCTTTTTAAATAATATTTTATCCCAGATAAAATATCTTCGTAATTAATCCTAGATTAATTTTCTCTCTCTATTAATTAATCCCAGATTAATAATGTGCGAGTCATACGTCATCGGTGATCTTCGGGAAGCGACCCATGAGATCCCTGGATATGTTGGCAGTAAATCCGGTCGTCGGACTATCCGAACACGTACGTACCTAGTACTACGTTTTTACCGATTTACAAGACATGGTTGGCTTCTAGCAAAGCACCGTGCCTTCCCAATTCTCCAGAAATATTCTTAAAGGAATATATAATCTATATCAGGCGTAGTATACATATTATAGCGTATTGTGATCCAGTATCGGATGTCACGTGCTAGGCCTGGGGCTGGAATGTGTTTGCCCCGTACGAAGCATATATCAGATCTCCGGTAACTAGTCTCTATAATCGGATAAACATGACCTAGTCATATTATCCCGATAGCTGCAGCATATAAGAGCACTCGTTCTGTATCCTACATGATCATCATCTCCACTATGACTGGAGTGATATTTCCATCTTGACATCACACCCAATACACTACGATTCTCAATATACCTAGAAGAGGCGTACACAGAACCTGTTAAAGCCCTGGACGACCAAAACCAAAGTATATTGATTGTCGCAAGTATTAGCGATGTAAGTCTCAGGTTAAGACCAAATACACCTATCCTGATTCGGACTTCCATAGACACATAGTCATACTACCAATGGAATTCCGAGGGGTCTATCTAGAGCGAAGCTGTTTCCGTACCATCGGTAAACACAACCTCCTATTACACTTGCATGAGTATCCAATACCCAAATATATGAGAACTATGTCGTTATGCTCCCATAACACGCACAAGTGCAATACTAGTCTATTCCGCATTATCGATGTCCAATCTCGATAATACTATGACTATGGATGTTTTAATGATTAAACCTTAGTGGATTAATATTGTCTCATATCTTATTAATCTGGAACTAACCATATGGACTTTTATCATTTATATATCCCGGTAATCTAATTACAAATGATAAAAGAGCAATTTCCTTTGTCACATAGTTAATTTGTACAACAATACCATGTTCTGTACAAATAGTTATGTTATGGGTCATAATTGTCCAACATGGATAATGTAGTCAATTGTTCAGCCGGAAGGTGGTGGATGTTGGCATTCTTTTGACATTCGTCGCACTTCCGGGCTATTCTCATCCCGTCCTGATGCATAGTTGGCCAGTAAAAACCTTGTCTTAAAGCTTTAAAGGCAATTGATTGTCCCCCAACATGGCTCCCACAAATCCACGCATGAATCTCTCGGAGCACATAATCGGCTTCCTCCTCTGCTAGACATCTCAAGAGTGGCACCGTATAACCCCTTCGGTACAGTACTCCTTCAACCAAAGAAAACCTGCTGCTTTTATACTTTAATTTTCTGGTCTCTTTCTTTTCCTCAGGTACCTCCCATATTTCCAAATACTTTCTGATCGGCTGCATCCAATGAGATCCGCTCTCCATATCGAGCTCCATTACCTCGGGCTCTCCCACACTTTTTATTTGGAGACAAATCAGAGGAATTATTCTAGGCTTTTCCGATCTAATTGATGAAGCGAGCCGTGCTAGAGAATCTGCTTGATGATTATTCTCCCGACCAATCTGCTCGAATTCTACACTCTTCATTCTCCCGACCAAGCTTTTTACCGTTGCCAAGTAGGCTATCATATTTGACTCTCTGGCCTGGAATTCTCCCTTCAGTTGTTGGATGGCTAATTGGGAGTCACTTTTTATAATTACATCACTTAACTCTACCGACCATTTTACTAACCTACTGAGACCTCTGGTTTTTGCAGGATCTGCCTTAATGGACAACTAGTGTAAACCCAATAGGATGGGCCTGGAAATAAGGTCGTAATTTCCGGGCCGCAGTAACTAATGACAAGGCGACCAGCTCATGCATTGAATATCTAGTTTCAGCATCTAACAGAGCTTTACTAACATAATATACTGGCCTTTGAACTTTATCAGCCTCTTGTACTAATACTGAACTTACAACTTGCTCAGAAACAGCTAAATACAAGAATAAGGTCTCACAAAGGATTGGTTTTGCTAAAAGTGGGGGCTGTGTCAAGTATTGCTTTAATTGTTGGAAGGCCTCCTCGCATTCCGTTGTCCAGTTGACCTCTCTTTTTGCCTTCCTGATAACTTTGAAGAAATGGTGACATTTGTCGGTTGCTCGGGAAATAAAACGATTCAGTGTGGCCACTCGACCGGTTAGGCTTTGTACTTCCTTGACCGTCCCAAGAGACTTCAGATCCATAATAGCCCGGATCTTCCGAGTATTTTCTTATATGCCTCTGGAGCTCACCATATAACCCAAAAAATTTCCCGAGGCCACCCCGAAAGCACACTTTTCCGGATTCAACCTCAGGTCATGCTTCCGTAGTAACTCGAAGGTCTTCTCTAGATCAGTTACATGACATGATGGCTCCATGGACATAGTTATCATATCATCGACGTAAACCAGCATGGATGTACCAATGAGTGGCTTGAAGATCTTGTCTACCAGCCTCTGAAATGTCGCTCCAGTATTTTATAAACCGAAAGGCATTACTTTGTAATAATACAGCCCTTGGTTGGTGATGAAGGTTGTCTTTTCCTCGTCCCCATGATGCATCTTGACTTGGTTGTACCCCGAGAATACGTCCATAAAGCTGAGCAGCCCATGCCAGGCTGTTGAATCTGCCAATTGGTCCACTTTTGGTGATGGGAAGCTGTCTTTTGGGCAAGCTCTGTTGAGGTCGGTAAAATCTACACACATCATCCACTTCCCGTGGGCTTTCTTACTAAGACCACGTTTGACACCCAGTCTGGGTACCTCACCTCTCTGATAAATCCAGCTTTTAATAATTTTTTCACCTCGGTGGCTATCGCCTCGCACCGCTCCTGGTTAAAGATCCTTCTTTTCTGTTTGACCGGCTTGTGAGCTGGATCCACCGCCAGATAATGATTAATACATTTCGGGTCTATGCCAGGCATATCATTGTGCTCCCATGCAAACACATCTGGATATTGTTTTAAGAACTTCAAAAAGTCTTGTTTCAAGGCTTCATCCAAGTCTGCCCATATCTTCACATTTTTGCCCGACCCAAACAGTTCTACTGACTCTAATTCTTCAATCGCCCCTAGCCGAGCAACCTTCTTTGACCGATGACCCGGTATTTTACTCGTTCCTTCCCCGTTTTTATCTCCCTTTCTCTTCTGGCCACCATTTTCAATACAAACAGTCTCACTTGAGAGGGTGGCGAAACAACTTCGGGCGGCTTTCTGACTACCGCACACGATTCCAATCCCATCTCGAGTAGGAAACTTTAATTTCAAGTAGTAGCATGATATTGCAGCTTTTAACTTCATCATAAATGGCCGACCAACGATAACCTGGTAACTGCTCATGCAGTCTACTACTGTAAAATCTGTCATAATCATCCGGGTCTGGGGAAGGGTTCCAACTGTCATTGCCAATTGTATTCTTCCCAACGGAACTACTGTTGAACCCCCGAAGCCATATAGGGGAGTACCATCATCAGTTAGGGTTGCATACTGCACTTCGAGACCATCCAAAATAGCGATAAAAGACAGAGAAAATAGTGAGCAAAACAGCAGCGAAACCGAATCAGAAAACCAGAAAAGTGATGGGGCATTAACCATTCCGGTGACGGTGTAACGTACTTCCGAGAAGCAATTTAAAAGGTAAGACATGAGGGCACCCTTTGCTACTTTTCATTCATTTTTTGGTTGTCTATTATTATTTCCTTGCATGCTTCTTGATGGTTTATGTCTATTATTGTTATTGGGTTAATGATTGTGTACTATCTCTTGCGGTATATCGGATGGAAACCCAGACGTAAATTCCGTAGCCGAATCTGAATGGACGGTAGTGCGGTCTGTACTTGGGATATAACTCCACGTACCGCTTGAGAAACTTTCAAGCACATGTTTCATTTTTTTATTTAATTTTATGTTCATTCATTGTTTGTGTTTTATTATTCTGTTATTTACTTTTTGTGTATTATTGCTTTGTTTATTCATGCATGGTTATCTAGTGTGTATGAGCTAATCATGATGTATTAAAGGTCCTCTATTCGAGGGAAATGCCTAAAGGCTACATTTACCACGACGTTTTACCGCGCTGAACGAAGTATACTTGGTTGAATGTGAAATATGTTTAGTCGGGCATACGAAGTCCCATATAGATGTTGGCATTGGTCACATCTATTTTATTATTATGTTATTTATATTTTACGTATTATTGCTTTGTTTATTCATGCATGGTTATCTAGTGCGCATGGGGTAACTACGTTGGATTAAGGTCTTCCATTTGAGGGAAATGCCTAAAGGCTACCTTTACCACAATGTTTTACAGCGCCGGACGAAGTATGCTTGATTGAATATGAAATACGTTCAATCGGGCATACGAGGTCCCATATAGATATCGGCCATGGTCGCATCTCTTTTATTATTTCGTTATTTACTTTCTGCATGTTATTGCTTTATTTATTTATGTATTGTTAATTTAGTGCGCATGGGCTAATCATGATGGATTAAAGGTCCTCTATTCGAGGGAAATGCCTAAAGGCTACCTTTACCACGACGTTTTGCCGCGCCGTACGAAATATACTTGGTTGAATGTGAAATACGTTCAATCAGGCATACGAGGTCCCATATAGATGTTGGCCTTAGTCGCATCTCTTCTATTATTCTGTTATTTACTTTCCGCATGTTATTGCTTTATTTATTTATGTATTGTTAATTTAGTGCGCATGGGCTAATCATGATGGATTAAAGGTCCTCTATTCGAGGGAAATGCCTAAAGGCTACCTTTACCACGACGTTTTACCGGGCCAGATGAAGTATACTTGGTTGAATGTGAAATACGTTCAATCGGGCATACGAGGTCTCATATAGATGTTGGCCTTGGTCGCATCTCTTTTATTATTATGTTATTTACTTTTCTTTTGTTATTGCTTTATTTATTTACGCATTGCTATCTCGTGTGCATGAGATAATCACGTTGAGTTAAAGGTCCTCCATTGAGGGAAAAGCCAAAAAGCTACCTTTACCATGATGTTTTGCCGCGCCGGGGATACAAGATCCCATATGGACGTTGGCCAAAGCTCTTGGTCGCACCCTTTTTCTTCTAATTTTGTTATTCACCTTTTTGTTTATTATTTATCACTTCATATTCATCCTATTAGTTATCTTTATTCATTCTGCCGCATCACTTCATGTTTACTTCCATGCATGCTTGCCTATTTATTTATTTCTTTTACATTACGTACTTAATTATCCGCTTTTATTATTAATGCTTTTACAGTTATTGTTAATTACATTATTGCGCTTCATTGTTTAATACGTTTATGGAATTATACATTTGCCTTCATTTTTATTTACGTTTATGGGTGTGCAAACTTGTGTGTTGATTAAATTATCTTGCATGTGTTGCATAAGACTTGGTTACATTATTGCATAAATCCTTTCATTACAATTGACATAAGTAAGGGACCATTCTGAACCCAACAGTTTGAGGTCTTCCCTTGCGAGGGGTGAGTGCGACCTTAAATCAGTTCCCAATTCACACTGGTGGCGACTCATTTATTCTCCGATTTAGTCCCCCACGGGCTACTCCGTACTCCCAACTGGGCCGCGAGCCTGGACAACATCGCACACCTCTGTAGCCTGTCGCTACAGTATGCTTGATTGGTAAGTAAAGGATATGATGACTGAATTCGAAGTAATGTGTATGACTATTCTGATGATCAAGAGGTGTTTGTCATGTATGTGCTTGTGTATAAGAAATCGTGTGATGAGTTTGTGTTATGTCATATATGTGCATATGTGTATGTTTAATTGGTTGATGATTTTATGGGGTAGTAGTCGAGCTGGTTAGGAATCTATTCGGACGACATTCATCTCATACCTATTCTAAAATAGGTAATGAGTCACATGCGAGCATTATATATGTAAGCTAGTCATATGTATGTATTGTCTGGCTATATGTTCTTTGATATTTTAGTTGTTATGTATGCTTCGTTGTCGGTTGCATGATGACTATGTATATTTGAGTGTATCTGTGTGTGTGATAGAATCCGTGATATGTATAGACTGTGTATGCTATTATGGAATGAATGAATGACTTGGAATCGGTGTGAGTATAAGATGTTATAAAGAGTGTTTGCTAAGTGTAGGCACTGCATTTTTGTATATAAGTCCCAATGATGAGTCTCGTACGGAGGCACTACTCTTTAGGTTGCGGAAGTCGCGGGAAACGAATGTCGGAAGGGGAAATTTAGAATAAGTATGTCATCAGATTCAATTCACATGTTCACTGCTTTCGTTCGTGCTACGTTCGTGAACACGTTCGAACGTCAAGCAGATTGCGGGCGTTCGTGTAGCGTTCGAACGGTGTCGGTACTTCTGGTTTTGTTGCTAGCCTCACGCCCAAGCTCAATTAGCCCACCAAAACCCACCCAAAAATAATTAAAACATTTAAAACATGTCACAAATTAAAATAATATCCTTCCTAAATTAAATAAATCACTTCCCAATTTAAATAATTCACATACCTAAGTGAAACAAATCAAATAAACCTATTCCTAATTTAAACAAATCATGTCCCCAATTAAATATATTTTTTCCTTGTGTGACACTAATTCATGGTATCCCTTTTATTACACAAATCTCATTCCTTTTCAAGCAAGGATTCACCCTACCCTTTTCCTATAAAAGAAACCCAAATCTAACCCTCACCTCTCCTGGATCATTCATCTAAACACACAAAAGCCTAGCTGACTCTCATGTAAACACATTCTCTCTCCCACCTGCAACCTCTCGGCAGTAACACAAAACACAAACCCTAAAAGCCTTCCATTCTCATCACCGAAACAGTCCCCAAACTACACCATAACATCACCGAAAACACCCATTTACATCACCGAAATAGTCCCCAAACTGCACCATAATACCACCAAAAATCACCCCTAAAACTGCACTATAACCACCGAAAAACACACTCAAACAGCAGCCCAAAAAGACGCCAAAACAGTCCCTTAATACAGTGAAAATAGTGACCAGAAAATACAGCAAACATCAGCAAAATAGAGGAAACGATGGCTCAAAATAGTGAAGCAGCGAATGAGAGCAGTGGACCGGAGGAATTACGGAGCATCAACCCTTCCGACGGCCGTGTAACGCACTTTCGAGAGACGACCTAAGAGGTTAGACCTGAGGGCACCCTTCCTTTTATTTATTTTCTTACTTTATTTTGCATGAGTATTGTGGGTTGGTGCATGATGTGATTTCCGGATGAACGGAATATATGTTCTCTCTTATAGTATATCGGATGGAAACCCGGACGTAAATTCCGTAGCCGAATCCGAATGGACGGTAGTGCAGTCTGTACTCAGGATACAATACCAGATACCGCTTGAGAGACACACTTATTTCGTTTCATCCAACTTTGTGTTCGAGCATGATTTAGTCGCTAGTATGTTATTTATATTTAAGCATGATTTAGTCATTTTCGCTTTACTTTCTGCACGTTATTTCTTTGTGTATTGATGATGTAGTGCGCATGGGCTTAATATGTTGGTCTAAAGGTTCTCTATTTGAGGGAAGAAAAGTCCAAAAGGCTACCTTTACGACAATACTTTGCCGCGCCGGACGAAGTATGTTTGATTGAATGTGAGATATGTTTAATCGAGCATACGAGGTCCTATATTATTGTTGTCTTTATTTTATATGCACGGTAACATAATGCGCATGGGCTAACTAGGGTGGATTAAAGGTCCTCTATTCGAGGGAAATGCCTGAAGGCTACCTTTACCACGATGTTTTGCCGCGCCTTTTATTATGTCATTTACCCTTTGCATATCGTTGCTTTATTTATGCATGCATTGCATTCTTGTGCGCATGGGCTAACTAGGGTGGATTCAAGGTCCTCTATTCGAGGGAAAATACCTAAAGGCTACCTTTACCACGATGTTTTGCCGCGCCGGACGAGGTACACCCCGATTGAATGGGAATGAGTTCAATCGGGCACACGGGGTCCTACATTGTGGATTTGCTTATCTATGTATGTGTTGCGTCGTCTATCATGCATCAGGTCTTGTCCCGTTCGAACGCGTTCTCGAATGCTATACAAACGCGAACCTTTTGTTTACCGTTCGAACGTGTTTACGAACGCTACTCGAACGCACATGAGTTTTGTTTTTTTATCATGCATCGGTTCTTGTCTCGTTCGAACGCGTTCTCGAACGCTATACGAACGCGAACCTTCTATTTACCATTCGAACGCGTTTACTAATGCTACTCGAGCCTGGAACATCGTCGTCCAACATCTCTGTCCTACACTAAGTTTGTTATTGTATGTAAGTATATTATTAACGAGACTGAATGTGTTTGTGAGCTTCTGGTATTAGACATGTCTCCAAGTAAGAATTCTGAAATTGGGTTTGCATGAATGTAAGAGAAATGAACTATGGTTTCTGAACTGATATGTGTGAATGCATATGTCACGAATGTTAAGTTATCGTAAGGCTATCAGAATTGAAGAAAGTAAGTTTCGAATTTAGGAAAATTTGTATCGAATTAAAGAAAGTTTATTTGACTTACCGATTTGATGATATTTCAAAGATATATATTCTTGATAAAGTATAAAGTGTAACTTTATGTTTTATACGATTGAAACGAATTCGATGTCAAATGACGTACTCTGTCGATATTCGAACTTTTGCTTTGTATGCTTGAGATGTTTGCATATTAGATTGGCATGTGTATATAATAAAGGATAATTAAAAGTTGATAAATCTAAACTCTTAATAGCTTGGTAACTTCGAAAAGTTTCTGATATGCTTGACTTGTATGTTTTATTTTTAGTATGAGCATGGTAACTTCGAAAAGTTTCTGATATGCAGGTTGGCTTCTAGATTGGTCAACCAGTTTAGCTTTGAGAGTCATGTTCGAGACGTGGATCACCTAAGTTGTTGTCACCCTCGCAAGTGTCCTGGGAAAATTTTTAGAAGTTTAGATTCTATGAATAACATGTTATTTGTCATGCCGAGCACGCTATTTTGTATTATTAAGTAAATGTTTTGATTGCGTGTGATGTTGTGAGCACGAAGTGTTGGGGTTTTGGGCGATGGAGCGCAGCGGAAGAGCGGGTCGGGCGAAATCGTATTTTAAAACTTTTCAAAATACCAAATAAATTATTCAATATCTAATATGAATAATTTATTCATATTTCACCTAAACCTATTTATTCAATATCAAATATTAAAATAAATAATGTTGAAACATCGCGAAATTTTTACGAAAATCGATTTTCCGGCCTAAAACGTATTTTTGACCGAACCGACTACCCAACACTTATGAAAACTTCCCAGGTCAGTTCCAATAGTCTCGGGACAATTCATGGGCTGCCCGAACAGTGACAGATTCACTATTTGGGCAGCAGTCACCCGGTTGGCTAAAAATCCACCCGATAACGCCGTTTTTTGCCGTTTTCGCTTATTTCAAGTCGGAAACACTTTTCGGCAATTGTGCCAACTCCCAAAACACATCCATTACATTCGTATGACATCAAAATCATCACATAATTTCCAGTTTGGGCAGATCTGATCCAGAACCAAAAATTACCATTTTTCATGCTTTAAATCCAATTCTTTTAAGATTAATCTAATTAATCAAACACCAATCAAAGTCACCACACATGAAGCACTCAAAAATAATTCTAGGTGCCATAAGAGTGGTCACAACACTCTAGAATAACAACTTATTGTCCAATAATAATTTGAACAAAATTGGATGTAAATTACATTAATTCCACCTAATTACAACTTCACACATGCTTTAATCTTCCTTATCCATCAACCAATAACAAAAGCCCCAAAAATCAGATTTAAAGAAACCCTAGAACCCTTCTAACAACTCAAGAATCAAGAAACTAAATTTCTAAGCATAGAATTATGGTAGATTACCTTTAATCCTCCAATTCCTTAGCTTTTTTCTTGAATTTGCTTTGATTCTTCATGGATTTGATCAAAACAAACCCTAGGTATTTCTTTTTGGAGCTCACGTCCATGGTTGATGATAATGAAGGAAATGAAAAATTTTTGCTTTAAAAAATTTCCCATATCCGACTTTAAGAGGGGTAGTTTAGGGATTTTATATTTTTAATCATATTAAATTAATATAAGCTTTATGTCATCCAATCCAATTAGCACACATAAAACATATATCATATCATGCCATATCATCCAATAATAATTGGACAAATTTCCATAACATTTATGGAAGAAAGTTTAATTAATTAATTATTCTAACAATTAAATATCCAAATAAGTAATTAATATAATTATTATTATATATGTATTTTTATTTACAATAAATAACAAATACATACATATATGGCATGTGTCAAAAACTCATTTGACGAATAATTAATGTGTATCTAATCGTATTATGTATCAAATACAAATACACAATAATTATTAGCGGACAAAATCTCCTAATTGCATGTGTTATCGTTTAATGATTAAACGATCCGAATTAACTTATTTAATCCGGTGAAGTATTATGAATAATCAATATTACTCAAATCGAGTTGCCCAAGTGCTCAACGAGTACAGTTCATATTGTGAGACTCTCTAAGTTTAGGTTTATCCGTCACTAAATCCAATTTCGTGTCCATAATCCACCCACTCATGGATTATGACGACCACAGATAATCTCGCTAAATTATGCAAACCGAGTTCATAACATACGTATAATCCCTCCATCACAGGCCATCCGTATTATACCTGAGATATAGATGAGAACGTCAAATCCGTTCGGTATAATACAGTCGACTTTCATTTTACGATCACGAAATAACACTCGGAACTGGTTTCCGATGTTATACCACGACCATGAATTTACTAGATTGTAAACACGTGCTAGATGCCTATGCCCTATACACAGGAGTGACAGATCCTATCTTTATACGCACTTAATATCATGAGCATCAGTCCACACCAACGAACAGACGGAGGTCTAATCATGAATAAATCGTTGACGTGACTGCCATCAAAGTGTGGAGGATAACTCATATATCCCACTGTGGTATCTCAAGTCGAAGGACCACTATGCTCGCTCAATGTCTTATCAAATAAACACCTATATGTCTATACGAGTCTCCCGAGACTCATGGTTCACTGGGATAAACCATCGGACCAAGTCACAAGTTTCATTGATAAATTAACAATTTAAATGCTACAAATATATTAATATATATATATATATATATATATATATATATATATATATATATATTGGAAAGCCCGACCCGGGCCCAGACTTTTTCCACCCTGGGCCGGACTTCGGGCTTTTCTGCCACTCTTAACCAAAAGTGGTGTATAGCAGTTGTTAGAATTCAAACGTGGGTATATGGACTTTCGATCATGGTTGGTAGATAATTTCTTTTAAAAAAAAAATTAATGATTCAATATATCTAATATTAAAATTTGTTTTGTAATTCAAATATTTGTAAATAAATAAAATCGTTTTTACTTTTTGAAATTGATAAAAAGTCAAAATTAATTATCAGAGACCTAAAAAAGGGAAAAAAAATAAAAGGGCAAAACAGTCTTTAGCGGGACCCAAAGATACATAATAAAACGACTCCTCTCAAGTCTTCTCCGTCGTGTGCTCGTCCTCAATCTTCACTCGAAAAAATGCAAAACCCTTCATCCGGTTCATTTGCAGAACTTTGTCATTGCACGGGTTTCTCTCTCTAAAAACCAACGTAAGCTTTCTCTCTCTAACTGTATTTCCTCTTCGATTCGTAAATCAATTAGCTTATTAGGGTTTTGCTTCATTCGCTTCAATTTGTATTAGGGTTTTCCCTTCTTAGCTTCAATATGTGTTATTTGATTTGGGTCTATTGATTGGAGTTCTTAAATTCAAAAATTAGAGCTTTTTTTAGGGTTAATAGAATTATCTTGATAGTATGATTTTGACTGTTCTTTGAGTAGAGCTGAAAGTGTACAAGTTGGTATTTTTTGTGTGCTTAGGATAGAAATTTGAACTGGGATTCAGTTGCTTTGTGCTGTTAGTTATTGAATTGATAGTAATGTATGTTAAGAAGATTCAATTCCTTCAAGTTAGGGGTTTTTGTCAGTTACTTTGGTGGTGGTTGGTGTGCCAATAGCTTGATACGAATTCACTCATGGTTTGATGGGTGTTTTTACAAATTGTTTAGCTCGTCGATTCATTTTTCTGGGTATTGAAAAATAAAAAAAATTTGATATCAACACTTTTGGCTACTTTGAATATGGTTGTGTTGGAACCTGGTTTTGCTTACACATACATCATGGCCTTTTTTGTTATAGTGATTGTCTAATTAGTTGGTAGTGGTCCAGTGGATAAGTTTTCTATATCTCTTTGCTTGAGTCTTTAGTGTCTCACAATACACCTAAGTGAATGACAGCCTAAAGGATACTAGGTTATCGTAGACTGGAATGGATAATTCTCTGTGTATCAATAAGAGTACATTTACCAGAGTGCTAATACTAAATATAATTTTTCTGCAGTATTTTTACAAGGTCAATGCATGGAGGGATTACCAAGTACATTTAAAAGTGACTGATGCAATTACTTTTGCAATGACATGCTACCCTTCCACAAGATCAATACAGATTTTAGCCCAAAGTAATCTATATATATCTATTTTTTAGAGGGGGGAACAATCCAAAAGGTTTTGAATAGCACCATAAGATCTGCGCCGTAGTTCAAGACAAGTGAATCCATCAACCAATGGAATACCTTTCTCTGAAATTTTTTATTCTCAATTTAAATCAGTCATGATAAATGAAGAAAACTTTTGGGGAAAGAGAGTGTGTTTTCACCATTTAACATGAAGGCTATGGCCTGTTTTGGATCATTTGCTAGTCTTGCACATCTGGTTGCAACAAATTTTGAGAGTGCAAACATAACCGAAATGATAGAGCATGTCAGAAAAATGAGAAAGAGCTCAATACATGCAATCCTCATTAGATATATAAAATAATGGATATGAGGTGTGGGTGTAAAGTTATTGAATATGTGCAGGTTTTAAGATGGAATGTGACTTGTGAGAATAGTCTACTTGGATATCGGGATAGTGTAATCAAGGAAAAGTTTAGACTGCATGTATGAGTTTTGACAAGCGATGTCTAATGATGTCCCAATCTGTGTATATTCGTGTTTTTTCCCTTTGAAAATATTACGGAATAGGCTGTCGACTCCTGAATTATTTTGCAGTGCAATAGGCAACTTTCTTCATGTGTAATAGAGTTCACTTTTTAGATAGTGACCGAATTTCCATCTCAGAAAGTTTAAAGATAATTGATTGTTTGTTATTTACTTAAATTGGGAAAAAGGTTTTTGACCAATCCTATGAGTTTTGGGATACTTATGATTTGCACTGAATTGTAATTTTTGAAGCATTTTCATTTGTCTTAGTTTTGATTTTTGTGGAGCTGTTTAGCACAGATTTATATCCCCTGGATACTCATGGTTTACCTTGTTCACTTGTTGAATATCGCTGCTCTTTATTAACAGGTCTTTTTTGTTGTTTATTGTCAAAGTAAGCCTTGGACTGCGGATTTAATTATTTGTTTGCAAGAGCTTCTTTTCTTGCTTTTTTTTTGGTATATATTTTCTGTTACCACTGATTGCTTGTAGAGCCTCTGCCCTAATCCCACACCACCCCTAGAAAGAAAGAGTTAAAAATAGGAAGAGGGAGCCGATGGTGATTTACTGTAGCTGTAGCAGATTGCACATCTCTTCCCTTTCTGTTGTTATAATGCTTTTTTGTAACAATAAATGGGAAGCGAAATGATGATAGGAGACAAAAGGTGCTATATGATGGATGGCAGCATGAAATTTCTCGAGAAATTGTGGTACAATAAATAAAGCTTAAAACATATAAGGAGACAAAAAACTTGTTAAAATATTTTATAGTTTATATCTTTTTTTTAAGTTGATATCCTTGGTATTATCTTTTTGTTTTAATTCTTATAATTTATGCCCTTATTTGGAGCAATGTATATCTAGCCTGTGCAACCATATTGGAGCAATGTAGATACAATTTTTGAATTTTAAGTTGAATTTTCTGATCTACCAAAATTTGTGGCCTTAATAGATTTTTTCATTTTGAATAGCTTGAATTATGTCTCTTAAAAGTTTTATTTAGTTGTTTAGATTTCCAACAAAAAATGGTTTAGGCAAGTTTATAAATTATCAAACATATTCAATAAGGGGCTTTTGAAAAGTGTTATGCGTTTTCTTTTAGTTATTTGGAACCGAAGTCGTATACATGTTTTTTTATGGCTTAGTTAATTGTTTTAAGTCTAGCAAAAGTTACTACTTTTAATAATTAGTAACCAGTAAGTATCTGTAGGAGAGAAGCGAGGTTTATCGTTATGCCTATGATGTCGGCGACCACTACACTGTTGGGCTCGCATCTCGTAGAGAGTACGGATAGTCTCGTAGGGGGACTAACCGGAGAATAAGGGAGTCTCCTCCCAGTATGAGACACCATGATTGATTTAAGGCCGCATTACACCCCTTGCTAGGTCCAACCTTAAAACCCTTTGTATTCGGAATGGTCTCTTACTGATGCCAGTATAATATTTACGCTTGAAGGAGGTATCCCCACACCTTATAATGCAATCACACACAAAGCAATTTAAAGGCATACAAAATGCTCAAACATGAATTATAAAAGAATAAAACAAGCAATATCTCTATATTATTACAATAGTGGTAAAAATGATACTTAAACAGATCTGAGCATGCATCTCATCAGCTTGGTCTTGACGAGGTCGGTCGGACATTTTTATAGTAGGTCGGATATAGTTGTTCATGTCCGGCTGGACTTGAGTTAAGTCTGGTCGGGCATACCACGTAGTAAGAGGTATAAAATCACAGTGACAACAAATAAAACAACGTGATAGAAACTAAATAACAATATTTCTAATAATGATACAATAAAAAAATTCCAGCAATGATAAATGAAATGCAACAAAGGCAATTAGATAGGCTAAAACATGCATTTAGTGGGTCTGGCCTCAGGGAGGCTTGGCCAGATATAATGGTGTATGTCTGACCGGACTTTGCTAAAGTCAGGTAGGACGTACTACGCAACCCAGAAACATGCGTATGCTAACACAGATACAGTAAACAAGCATTCTAGACGGATTTATAATGAGATGGCCATCCCTTAGTGGTACGTAACATTGTATCTCGAGTGCAAACCATATTACCATCCATTCAGAATCGGCTATGAAATTTCCATCCGGGTTTCCATCCTATATACCTTGGGATAACCAGGCTAGATATACAACATGTCAGGTCGAACATATTTCATGTATGGTCGGACATCTCTCATGGTTCACAGATTAGATAGGACACAACATGTATATTATTTTATTTAAATATTGAACTAAATAATGCAACAATAAACCAAACACATGTGTATTAAAATAACATCGGGCTATCCATAAAAATGCAGTGTCTACAGTATCACACTGTTATGTGGTGATATTGTTGTTGCCTTTAGTTATAAGAACCTGCTATAAGTTTATGCTAACTTTATTGATCTACGAGAATTAATCATTATCGAAATATGTGCTTGGGAAACCAGGCATCTTAATCTTAACTTACCATGAATTGTACGGATGCGTGTTGATTTTTGGGTGATTGTACGCATTTGAAGAGACTTAGTTTAAGCGGAAGATTGGTATGCTAATAAGTTTATGAGCTTTAAAATTCTTTGTTGTAAACTTCAACCTACTAAAAGGTTGCAAAATTGAGAGATAGAGAAAGTAAAGAAGACGAGTTTTATATTTTATCATCTAGCTTTGTTGATAAATTACTTTTTTTACTTCTGCAGATCACTGGTTTTGATAGTGAAGCTGGGTTTGCTTTTATGATATGAGTGGAGGTAGAAGAAAACACAGTTCTAAATGGGATTTGAAAGAAGAGTCCCAACTTTCTTATGAGAAGGTACAGGACAGTGCTCGGCCTGGGAAAGCAGGTATATCATTTTATGAAAGAGAATCACGGTCTGGAAGGTTCTCTCCCAGGGCTGCTGGCTATAATAATGGCCACAAGTGGTCTGCTAGGGAAGCTGATGATATCCCGAGCTCTCGGCATGATTTGCAATTCCCATCTAGGGAACCTTTACGTGGAAGCAGAGGGTCACGTAAGGATGATAGAATTGATGATTATCGAGAAAATTTCAAAGCCACAACTACGTGGGACGAAGATGAGAATTACGACATGAAAACATCTATTGGTCTTGACGATTGGAGACAACAGATTCCTCAGCGCTCCCCAAGAAATGACTGGAACAGACGTTGCAGGTTTTATTATTAATTTATTGCATCCTTCATGACAGCTTGAATAATCTGTCCATACACTCCTAATTCTTAACTCACTGTCCATTGCATTTACAATTGACACCATCTAGTGTATCGTGTAATTGGTGATTATTACAACTGTCCCAGATATTTTCCATGAATATAAAATGATAAAAGATTTGATTTCATTTAAAGCCTTTCCCTCCAATTAAATGCGTTAGAAGTTAATCTATTTTTTCATGAAGTCAAATAAGCTTATCCATGATGTTTTCTTGTTCATTATAGTTTTGTATTTCTTGGGTCCTTGACTGTGTTGAATGTTGAACTACAGGAATTTTATTATGAATAATGCAGTATGTCAAATTCAGTGTGAGGGGTGTCTCCTTGTAATGAGTTGAAACAAACCAGTTCCTTTATTTGTGTCTATCCTTGACGATGTGCAGGAGCAGGAGTCGAAGCCGTAGCTGCAGTAGGAATCGGAGCAGAAGTCCAGTTCATGAACTTAGGCAAGAATCAGGAGTCTCTGGCAGAAACAGGGGAAGACCAGGAGTATCAGCTCAATTATGTAAAGATTTTGCGGCTGGGAGGTGCAGAAGAGGCAGTCATTGTCATTTTTTTCATCATAGTATTCCAAGTTATGATGACAGTTGGGATAGTAGACATAAGCAAGCTGGAGCTCCAAAATATTCCACTCCCCATGACTCTAGTGAGTATCCTATGAGAGGTGGAAGAAACAGGGAAGGGTCTTTGGAGCGAGGAGGTGAGCATGAATCCTGTAAGAGTGGCAATGTTCCCTGCAAATTTTTTGCTGCTGGAAATTGTCGCAATGGGAAATATTGTAGATTTTCTCATAGTGGTCAGGCTCTAGTGAGTCCCAACAGGAGGTCACGGGATGAAACCTTGGTGTGGGGCCACAATTCGGATGACACAGAGAAAGTGTGGCATGGTCCAAAATGGAGTGATGCTACCACTTTTGCAGATGCTGCAAAGTTGAGTGAGGGAAAAAATGAAAGGATGGGTATCAACAGGAAGTCTTGGGATGATAGGTTGGTGCGGAACCATAATTCAGATGATGTGGAGAAACTGTGGGATGGTCCAACATGGAGTAGTATGGATATATCTGCAGATGCTTCAAAGTTGTGTGAGAATCTTGAACCTAGGTTTGCTGCTTGGTCTCCAGATGGTAGATTGCCCCATACTTTGGATGAGAATACGACAAACAACATAACAGCAGTTAGTCATGAAGAAGGCGGGAGCAATAAGATGGAAGCTCTCCAGAGTGATATGAAAAATGCTGTTGTGGTAATGGGTGCTCCTGAATCAGGAGGTACTGACAATTGGCTTGGTGACATGGAGATGTCTCCCGAGTGGAATTATCCAGTCAAACCATCCAGCCATGCCATGAATGAAGATCATGGTCATATTACTCGGAGTTCACAATCTCTGCATATTAGTGATACCAATCTGCTTCGTGGACAAGGTATAATTCGAGAAGCTTCAGGTCTGTTACGTGGTGCAGCTGCAACTATGGAACCAATGAATGAAGATCATGGTCATATTACTCGGAGTTCACAATCTCTGCATATTAGTGATACCAATCTGCTTCGTGAACAAGTTATAATTCGAGAATCTTCAGGTCTGTTACGTGGTGCAGCTGCAACTATGGAACCAATGATATTGGATGAATCATTCTTGAAACAAGACATTAATCAGAGGGATGTTGGTGCTGCTAGAGTGCCTGTTGCTGATAAGAATGCTGTTGGAGAAATTGCTATTCCACACATTGATCTAAATTTTTCAGCCAACATCTTGCCAACACAAAATTTTGACCAGAACGGCCAGAGTTCAAGTGCTTTATCCTCTAGTTTAAATCCCATTGGACAAAACCAAGGTGCCATCACTTCTGAACCTTCAAGAGGGGGAAATATAAATAATCCCCAAAATCTTGCAGTTTTTCAGGTGGCAAAAACTACCAACAAACCAAGTATTGGGAATGGGAGTACATTACAATTTGGTTCTGGAATTCAACCAGCTCAAACCATGGTGAGCAGTGAACAGCTCACCCAACTGACCAATCTTTCAGCCTCCCTGGTACAGATTCTTGGAAATGGGCAGCAGCTTCCACAACTTTATGCTGCTCTTAATTCCCATAATGTGATGCAGGTGTCTTCGTCTGCCAACTCTGAAGGACCTATTGCACCCAACTCTGCATTTACTAGTCAGCCAAATGAAGCCATTAGACCCCAGAACCAGTATGATCCTTCTTTGTCTGATAGCTTTGAGCAGCATGAAGTCGTCAATCCCCCAGGGTTTTTTATAAATCCTTCTGGACAGAAAAGCAATGCAGATGGGAAACCAAATGATGGTTCAGAAAATTGCAAGGTTAGTGAGATTAGTGGTGGATTGGAAGCCAAGGAAGATAAGAAAGCCCAAATAGAGAACATGATTCCACAAGAAAAAGGTGAGGTGCAGAAAACAGATGGAGATGACAAGGATGACAAGACAGACGAGGGCAAGAAAAGCAAGGATACTAAGGGGATTCGTGCATTTAAATTTGCACTCGCAGAGTTTATTAAGGAGCTTCTAAAACCCACATGGAAAGAAGGTCAAATTAACAAAGATGTTTACAAAAACATAGTGAAGAAAGTTGTAGACAAAGTTATTGGTACGATGCAGGGGACTGCTAATATTCCTCAAACACAGGAGAAGATTGATCAATATTTGTCATTTTCAAAATCAAAGCTTACCAAACTTGTTCAGGTGAGTTCAGTCTTATGTGATTAGTTATGAAGCCAGTGGCAATTCAGGAACAACTTGATTTTTCCTTTTTCCTTTACAAGTTTTCTAAACTTTCTGGTTCTTATTTAGCCAAAAACTTTTCCTTAAATTATTAATTAAACATTTGCAAATTACCAGCATTGTTAATACTATTTATTGTTGTTTAATTGGAGAATCATTATTTTGTAGCCGAAATGTTGGCATAATGTGCTGACTTGATTTCCTTGCCGGTTAATAATTTTATTCCCAATTTGCAGGCTTACGTGGAAAAATTACGGAAGGGCTGAAAGAAGCATGTATTTTTATGGCCGTTTTGTTTTATATTTTTGTTTATCTTCTGACAAGCTGTCATGGTGTTTATTAAGCTCCTTCAAATGCTATTTGCTCTCCTTTCTTAACTTGTTTTGCCAACCTGCTTTCTTAACTCATAACATGTAGATAAGACAGTTTTTCTTAGTTTTCTATTTGATCTGAGACACATTCCTATTAATTGTTGGATTTTTTTGGCCATCTAGTAACCTCTGCCCAAGTGATGATCTCCTTTGCCATCCCTCCTGTAACACTTTCTCAAACTGATAGTCTAATATCTTTGAACTTGCTATTGTAATTATTACCATCTTATAATTGGTTATCCTCATATCATATCTGCAGCATTTTCTTCTGTTGCTATTGGGGCATCATATTGTGTAATGGGATGGGTTTTTGCCTTTTTCAGCAATTATTGGATGCAGGCTCTCAAATCAGCTCACAGACCAAACAAAGCACTTTCGGTGGGATCTCGATTATATGAATTTTTTTTTTTATGTTTTTTGAGGTCTCTTTCAATATCCAATTATTTACTCTATAGTATTTAATTGACTATCCAATTATTTCTGAGATTACGAGCCAACTTGGGGGACAAATTGTGCTTACCGATCTGAGCTCCAATAACATAAGAAATAATGATCAAGTTTTTTAATCAATAATTCTATATTATTAACTTTGAAGTTATTTCATTAAAAACTTAAAGTTGACCTCTTATCAATAGTAAATTACGTCAATTGGTATAATTATTACATATGTTTAATCTTTTGTTACTATTTCATAATTAGAATTATGTCATAAAGTCCGTTATATTTCATTAATTATATCTTGCACCATTAAGTAAATTAACTTTCTAATGAATAATATATTCATAACTCTTATGAATATTTATTTTCGTTGAATTAAGAGAAATATGAACGCTTTATTATTAAAGTATTGATTCAATACTTAAAGGAAATACTTATGTTTTTTTTTTTATGAGGAGTGGATTCTAATATCTTATTAAATATTTCCAGTTATATGATAAACAGTGTTTCCAAAGTTTGAAGTTATTGATCTCACCTATGGTAAATCGAAAGATGCAATCGAATATGCATGAGTTCACAGAATAATTAGGATTAAGATCAATATATATATGATTATCATTTAAATAGATATGAATTTCTTTATTTAATTGAACTTCTAAAGAAATTCATCTTTATCAAAGTCTAGTCCAATATAATCATATTATACAAGCCAATTCCATGTACATGTCGTCACATGAATGATTTAGGATTTCATAGTCGTATCAAATATTAAATAAATCACAACTGTAGATTATAAATACAGTACACATCTTTATTTACTATCTACAGACTATTTAAGATTATTGATCTCAATCTTAAATTCTCTTGTATATGTCATACATATACCTTATCAAAAAAAGTTTGAGATTACACAAGTAAATTATGATATTTCTAACAATTTATAATTTGTAAAATCTTAATTAAGTAGATGGACGTAAAATGTTTTAACTTTATATTTTAACGTTTACATATTACAAGAATCTCCAGTTACAAGGTCAATCTGGTGCTTAATACCTTTAATGGGTGGCTACCCACTAGGTATGTCCTCGAGAAACACCTCCTCGAATTCCTACAATAGATACATAAAAATAATAGGAAGATAATCATTAGATAAATTATAGGTTAGGTAAATTTCCTTATATACTAGCAAGATCATGATCTTGCTTGTTTTAGAGGGTTTTCCTAACCTCACCGTCGGAGCGAAGTGGGGTTTACCGTTATGCCTATGATGCCAACCACCACGACACTATTAGGCTCGCAGCCCATAGAACATGGGACTATCCGGAGAATGAAGGAGTCGCTACCCAATATAATACATTGAGAATGATTTAAGGCCGTAATAAATCCCTCGCAAGTTCTGACCTTAAACACGTTTGGGTTCAGAATGGTCCCTTACTGATACCAGTATAATATTCAGGTTTAAAAGAGGTTCTGACATGTCTTATGATACTGTAGTAGGCAATAGCAGTTTAAATCATACACGATGGCATAACTAGTTGATAATAAATGCAGTAAAACGAATAAACATGAAATGTCCAGAAATTGTGTAATAAAATAGTAATCCAATAAAATAGAGCACATTTCTCGCTGCCAAGCCGGATAGTTTTTGAACATTAATGTCTGGCTGGGCATATTACATGTTTGGCCGGATGTGTTTCGTAAACCAGAGAGAAAATTACAGAACAATACACAGATAACAGTGATAATGAAATAGTGCAAGGACATGCATAACTAGTAGTGATAATAAAACAAAAATGAAATGATGATAAAACATATCAGAATATATATTTCACCAGCATGGGTGTTCAGGTGGGGCCTATGGTAGGCCTTATAATTTTTTTTTTAAATGAAGTGAGTTTACCGACCGAATTATATTTGGTCGGTAAAAACTTTTTATTATTTTTTATTTTTTAAGAAATTATCAATTGAATTATGTTTCGCTAGGTAATTCGGTGAATAATTTTACTTATTGACTATATTTCGATTGGTAATTTATTAATGACGAGCCAAATACCTGTAACATCCCCAATTCGGGAGATGTTACCGGCATGGGGTAGACCGTATTAACCCCCATAAGCCTCTGACTCTGATAACTGGTATTCAATTACTAATACTTTTTTTTTTCAAATCATATATATATCGTACGTAAGGGACCGTGGCCCAATCTTAACAACTTAATATACAAACTCAACTCCAATAATTGTATACATAAGGACACATGTTTTTACAATGTCTGCACGTAACTCAAATACTAATACATGACTCTTATTTGACTCTGACTGACTCCAACTGGACTCTTACTCTTTGATTGGACTGGTGGACTCCAAACCCTAGTGACTGCAAAAGTATCCGTCCTCCAGAACTCGTCCTCCGAGAATACCTGCAACCACAGAAAACTAAGAGTGGGGGATTAGATTGTCGTACGATCTAAGTGAGTGGACTATAAAACGAAAAAGCTGCAATAAAATCATTTGGATCTGAAATCAAAGTTCCAGAAATAACATTATAAAAACTTTTTATTTCTGTAAACCTCATCTGTAATCTTTTTTTTTTTTTTTTTTTTTTTTTTTTTTTTTTTTCTGAAATCTGCTTTTGAAAACTGTTTCTAAAAATCAGATAGCTGAAACTCTTGTCTGAAAATCTGTTATCTGAAAACAGGTCTGTATCTGAAAAACTTGACGTATGAGGGCGTTACGTATCGCCGTCCCCCATACGCCTATCTGGAGTTAGGAATGCAAAACCATGACTTTGGGGAGTTACGTATCGCCGTCCCCCAAAGCATGCCACTCATGTCCCTAAAACTGGTGGTCTTGGGCGTTACGTATCGCCGTCCCCCAAGCCACAGAACTAGAACTGGGGGTTCGGATCTATGCTACCCACCAAGCTCTGAAACTATGGTCTAAGAGCGTTACGTACCGCCGTCTCCTTAGCCCTGAACTAGGATCTGGGGGTGTTACGTATCACTGTCCCCCAGTCCTCTACATGTGCACATGTCCTCTGTCCGTCAATTCCATAACTGACTGAAGTTCCATACTGAGGTGGGTTTTTCCTACGTGCCCCAAAAAAAAACATAAAACATGTTCTGAAAAATATTTCTTTCTCAAATCTAACTTAAATCATAAGCTTTTAGGCAATAACTGTAATAAAAATGATCTATCGCCCTAAGGCATAAAAGTAAATCTGTTGCAAAATAACAACATGAAAATAAATTTAAAAGAGTAGTGTCCACTCAATATTTGGAAGTCTGACTGGCATCACTCACTTGCTGAGAAAACTCCGGTTCCTGCGATGATCTATATTGGATAGATTGGATTAGAAACAGATTAAGAAACGTACTACGAAATCAGGCTAAAATTTGCTTGTTCTAATAAGCGATATCACTTTGAGGTATTGTTCACATATCAAGGTGTATCACGAATATACGAGCTGATACGAGGCTTATATGGTAGCCCCTAATGCGTTCGGGTGAAACTGAAATGGTTAGAAATGAATTTGGGGAATTTCTTGACCTCGTCTCGCGACGCAGGTCAGGGCGCGTCGGGACGCGCATCGTCCAGAAGCGTACCCAATCTTTTTCCTGGAGCGTCGCGACACAAGAACCCTTCGCGTCACGACGCGTATCAATCCAGAGGCGTTCCTGGGAAAATCTCCAGATCACGTCACGACGCGGAGAGGTCTGCGTCGCGACGCAAGGCCAAAAATCAGACTTTTTCTTCATCTCCACATACTCAATTGGCCTAACATAACACCTAAACATCCTACACAAGCAATAACCTCAATAAACATCCTATAACATCATCCTTATCAACTTTAAATACTCTTTAATCTCATTATACTTACCACTTCATTGAACCTTTAAGACTTTTAAAAATTTAAATACTAAATTCTATAACCAATATTTCTCCTTGTCAATCACCAAAACAAAATTCTTAACATGCCACTAACATATACACATGCTAATATTATCAAGATCTCACAATTCAAATTTGGGTCAAGACTCCTTACATTCTTTATGCTTGATTTTCCTCAACCTCTGTGTTCCATGATTACAACTCTTTCTTTTTCTTATTCCCATTCTTTATTTCTTCTTCTCTTATTTCTCTTTTCTTCTTCCTCTTCTCCTCTTGTTCCTCTCCTTCTTTCTTCCATACATTTCTTCTTTCTTCTTTCAAATTTTTGGTTTTGCAAATAGTATCCTTATTTATATAGTGGGGACCCATTTGACAAATTTTTCATTATTTTAGTTTGAAAAAATTTAGAAATTTAGAGAGAATTCACTATTCATCCAAAATATTTGGTTTGATTTTTGAGTTATTTCTACTTCTAATTTGGAAAAATATTCAACGTAGAAGTTGTAGATCTCGATCTCAGCTTTCTGGCTATATAAAATTCATTAAAATCGAAGTTCGTATGAGAAAGTTATTGCCCAATTACCATGGGCTGTCTGGAGTGGAACATCGTAAAGTTTCACATCGAAGTTTCGAAGAATTTACCGTTATCCATAAGGTCGTTCCATGTATATATGCTCGGACATAATTTTATATTGCGTACACTCATCCCGCGATGTAACAGTATTACAGTCAACAGTAGTAGAATCCATCGGTCGTTACAAATTCTCCACCCTTAAATAGGATTCGTCCTCGAATCCTCTTTAAACTTGGAATCTTATCGTGGATCACATAATTTGTGGTTCCTTATAAACCACCGGCCCTAACTGTCTATATGCCCATCTCTTTCATCTCATCCACTGTATAATACTACTTCTCGACGACTTTCCACGTGCTACACTACACCACCCGGACAGTGAGATGATCAAGTTAAATTTAGAATGTTATGACTTGGAAATCTAGAAGGCCTCTGCCCGACTAATCGTTTATCACTTGAATGGTAGACAAATGTCATTCTCTATCATTCTTAATATCTAATATATACATCACACTTTTTGTCATACTTGGTAGGCTGCTCAGAGTTTGAGGCTTCAGTGAATATCCCTTAAATTATTAACTGAGAGGTACTACCTTATTCTCATTTCATAAGATGTTTGCTGAGTATCCTTGAATACCTTATTTCTAGACCTTTAGTTGTACTCAACATTCTTTATTGCCAAAGAAATCTTTTTCTCTCGATCTCTAATTATGCTCATCAATTATCTGACTTGATCGGGTTTTTCTTGGCTGATACTTTGAACTCTCACTAGAAGTACTGGTGTTTCCATGATTAGGCTTTTCATGTTCCCTTTTCGGAATCAAGAGGTTTAAAGGAGTGATCTTTGTGGTTACTGGAAATGCTTGCACTTGATACTTCCTTTGCCCCACTTGTTCAACTTAATCATAATATTTTTTTATTTTTTTATTTTGATTACTCAGCTCTTTCTATATTCTCCTTGCCACGCTCCAACTACCTATGAGCCTCTTTTTCAAATCCCAATATCTCTGTTTATTAAAGAGGTTTATGGTTTCCTAACTCACTGGTTCTGTCTACCGATAACTCTTATACTAGATTTGTTACTTCATGATAGTTTCCTAGTGATCTTCCTTAATTTTCTATAGGTCAGACTTACTCGTATGTACCTTGATGCTTAAACTGCATTCTTTATTGCTAACATTTTGGTATGCTAAAGTTCATTTCCTTTTTGTACTTGTTCTCGTTGTTACTGCAAATCTGGTTGCTGTTCCTTTACTTTGACTCGTGTTCTATTCATGTTCGCAAGCTAAGATACCTTCTCTTTATTGTCTTCCACATTGTAATAATCTTATTTTCTCCTTTCTATTCTATACCCTTGCCAAATCACCCATTCCTGTGGCTAAGGCTATCCCCCAAACTCGTGACGATTCGGTCAACCTAGACTAAGGTTGGGCACAACATAAAGATTACGTGAACTAAAATGTAATGGGTCTTTGGTTTCTTTCAAATACTAAAAATCCTTAATGCTTACTTAATATCATTTCTTATTATTTCTGTACTAAGGCGGTTTCACTTCCACCCTTTTTACTTGCTGCCATTTTATCTTCTCTTCTGTTCTGTGCCTGAAACTTCTGTCAACTACATCTTTATTTCCTTTTCCGAAACATATCACTTTTCACATATTCTTGATTCATGTTTAACACTGTGCTCTTTTCTCCTTGTCACTGTCTAACTAGTACTTCATTTCTTTATTATTTTATCTAATATCTTTCGTTTAGATCTCACACTTAGAGTTATTTCATTTTTCTATTTTGTTCTGGTACTGTATCTAAAGGCTTTATGTTTCAATCTCTTTTCACCATGTATTGTCTCGTCTCAGAGGATATATTGAGGCAGACTTCAAAGTCGATCTTCATTGCTGTTGTTTAATGAGGGTTGGGAGGGTGGGAACTTATCTCGAGGCTTTTCTATTTATAATGAACCGGTGGCACACAATCTTTATATATGAGTCTAGGATTCTTGGGTATACATGTCTAGTGTCTTTTCCTACACTATGGTACTACTTGCTAAAACCGTCTGGTTTGTCTTTTCCAACTTTATTCCTGATCTTTTCCATCAATCGATCTCTGCACTTATCCTGCGAAATCCTTCTAGGGCCATGCTCTCAACAACTTTCTCGTACTACTTCTGTACTCATTCTTATTTAGTCTCTAATGTTTAACCCTATAGATTCGTTATTTTATTCCTCTGAGTACTGTTGTACTCTCTTTGTTATTCTTTCTTAAAAAACTTACTCTGCTACATAAGTTTCTTTCTTGCCTCAGTTCCTTGAACTCCTTACACCTTTACTTTCCTGAAAACTTTATCAACCTCGATTATTTAGGACATCTTTTACTAAATCTTTAGTTCAAGTATTACCTTTTACCTAGTCTTTTCCTTTTCAATACCATGAGACTTTTTATAAGTCGTTGATGAGTGGTAAATAGATCACTATTTCCCACTCATTTGACTTAATATTTTGTATAGTTTCTTGAGTTTTGTGAATATTTTGATATGTTTTGTGATATTTTGTAGATAAATAAAATAACAGGACTAT
>SKCR01042056.1:0-64092 GCA_019454045.1 Zanthoxylum bungeanum | reverse complement strand
GAGTAGCCCACGGGGGACTACACCAGAGAAATAAAAATGGAGTCGCCACCCGGTGTGAACTGGGAAAATGATTTAAGGTCGCACTCACCCCTCACAAAGGAAGACCTCAAACCGTTGGGTTCGGAATGGTCCCTTACTTATGCCACTTGTAATGAAATTATTTGTGCAATAATACGACCAAATCTCATGCAACACATACCAGATAATTTAAGCAACATGCAAGTTTGCATACCCATAATCGTAAATGAAAAAAATGAAGGCAAAATACATAATTCATGAACGTATTAAACAATAAAGTGCAATAATGTAACTGATAACAACTATAAAGGCTATAATAATAAAAGCAAGCACACAATCTCATGAGCATATCGAATAAATAAATGCGAAAATATAAATGGATGATAATTTCCTAAGCGTAAATAATGAAACGATGTCACTAATCATATGGTGTAAAAGAAATGATCAAAGAAGCAAGCATGCATGAAATGTGATGAAAAGAAGTTTGTGCACTGTATGTGCGTTTGTGTAGCGTTAGAAAATGCATTCGAACAGTAAACAGAAGGTTCACATTCGTATAGCGTTCGGAAATGAGTTCGAACGGGGTAAGACATGATGCGTGATAAAACAAAATAGATGCGCGTTCGAGTAGCGTTCGTAAACACGGTCGAATGGAAAGAGGCATAATGCATACGTTCGTGTAACGTTCGTAAACGCATTCAAACGGAATGAGGCATAATGCATACGTTCATGTAGCGTTTGGAAACACGTTCGAACGAGATTGCCAAAATGGCATCTGAAATGGCACAAAAACATGCATGTATAAACAAATACACAATGTAGGACCTCGTGTGCCCGATGTAACACATTTCACATTCAATCAGGTGCACCTCGTTCGGCGCGGCAAAACATCATGGTAAAGGTAGCCTTTAGGCATTTCCCTTGAATAGAGGACCTTTAATCCACCCTAGCTAGCCCATGCGCATTAGAATACAATACATGCGTAAATAAAGCAATGATATGCAAATGGTAAATGACATAATAAAAGGAGCGGCAAAACATCGTGGTAAAGGTAGCCTTCGGGCATTTCCCTCGAATAGAGGACCTTTAATCCACCCTAGTTAGCCCATGCGCATTATATTACAATGCATACAAATGAATGAGGCAATAATATGGAACTCCGTATATCTGATTAAACATATCTCACATTCAATCAAACATACTTCGTCCGGCGTGGCAAAACATCGTGGTAAAGGTAGCCTTTAGGCATTTCCCTCGAATAAAGGACCCTTAATCCACCCTAGCTAGCCCATGCGCATTATATCATCATGCATAAATAAGTAACATGCAGAAAGTAATAACACACTAACGACTAAATCATGCTTAAAAATAAATAACATACTAACGACTAAATCATGCTTAAAACGCAAGGTTGGATGAAACGAAACATGTGAATCTCTCAAGTGGTACGTGGCATTGTATCCCGAGTGCAAACCGCAATACCGTCCATTCGGATTCAGCTACGGAATTTACGTCTGGATTTCCATCCGATATACCACAAGAGAGAACACATATTCCGTTCATCCGAAAATCACATCATGCACCAATCCACAATACTCATCCGAAATAAAGTACTAGAATAAATGAAAATAAAGGATAATAAATAAAGAAGGTGCCCTCTGGTCTAACCTCTTAAATCATCTCTCGAAAGTGCGCCACGCAGTTGTCGGAAGGGTCTATGCTCCGCAACTCCTCTGGTTCACTGGTTCAACATTTTCCTTCGCTGTTTCGCTGTTCGGGCTGCTGTTTTTTACTCTATTTTTGCTGTATTTTCTGTTCACTATTTTACGGTAAATAAGGGACTATTTTATTGGGGTTTTGTGGTGAAATTGGATTGTTCAGGGGGTGCAGTTTCGGTAGTGTAGAGGGGTTCCAGAGGGCTGTTTGTGCGTGGAGTTGAAGGCTGTGTGAGGGTTGCTTGTGCGTGGAGTTGAAGACTATGTGAGGGCGTTTTTGCGTGAAGAAATTGAAGGTTATGTGTGGGGACGTGTGGATAGGGCTTATGCGTTATGAGGGTTGATGACGTGAATGGCATGGGGACGTGTTGAGGGGTTTGTGAGTGGTATGGGGGTTGTCTTTACGTGGGTGGCTTGCTGGATGTGTTTTTGCATTAGTGAGTTGGCTGCTCAATGAGGCTTTTTTGGCGTGAGTTTACGTGAGAGATTTGAGTGCTGTTGATGTGTGGATTGATGAGTTGGCTTAAGTGAGGCGTTGAGGGCAGTATGTGAGAGGCGAAAGGGCAGTGAGTAGAGTTCGAGAGGGTTATGCGTGAGTGGTTTTCTTCTTTGTGTTTTTGTGTGAATGAGCTAGGGATCCTAAGGTTGGTGAGGGCTTCTTTTTATAGGCAAATGTTAGGGTTTACCTTGCATGGGAAGGAAATAGATCATGCAATCAATGGTGATATCTCCTAATTAGCATATCATAAGGAAAATATCTACTTAATTTAGGGAGGTGATTTGTTTAAATTTGATTTGATTTCTTTTAATTAGGAATGTGATTTATCTTGATTTTATTTGATTTGATTTAATATAATTTGATTTAATTTAATTTTTGACATGTGTTTTAAATGTTTTAATTATTATTGGATGTGATTTGATGGGCTTGGCTTATTTTGGTGGGCTCGGTGTATGGTTTTTTGTGTGTCTTGCGGGGGGTTTGGGTCAAGGATGTGTTTTAATCCAGAGGTCCAACAAGCAAACCGGAAGCTAAAGAAGCGAATTAAATCCAACAAGGTGTCAATTTATGACTCTTCCCTTCCGACGTCCGTTTCCCGCGACTTTCACGATTTATGAGGTAGTGTCTCTGTGTGAAACTCATCATCGGGACTTATATGCAAAAATACAGTGCCTACAATCATGTATGCCATGATATATACGTGACCTGATGTCTCGTATGCTTTGAGCATATGCAGTCGAATATCCTTAAGTATCTTAGACGAACTAAGGATACTTTCTTAGTATATGAAGATGGACAACTTGAGGTGATTGGGATCACTTACGCAAGTTTCCAATTCGATAAAGATGACTCTAAGTCGTAATTATGGTACATATTTTGGTTGAACAATGGAGCAGTGAGCTGGAAATCTTCCAAGCAAGAGACTGTTGCCGATTCAACAACAGAAACGGAATATATCGCTGCAGCTGAGGCAGCAAAAGATGCAGTTTGGATCCGTAAATTTCTATTTGGATTAAGAGTAGTTCCGTTAGCAGCTGAGCCCGTTCCTTTTTATTGTGGCAATAACGGGGCTATAGCGCAGGCTAAGGAACCACGATCTCATCAATGATCCAAGCATGTACTTCAACGTTTCCATCTGATTCGTGAGATCATGCATCGTGGCGATGTGAAGATCGAAAAGATCGCTTCAGATGACAACATTGCAGATCCGCTGACGAAAGCTATTTCTCAGAAAAAGTTTGAGCGACATGTACATAGTTCAGGTATTAGATACTTGAGTGATTAACTATGAGCCAAGTGGGAGATTGTTGGAGAATTATGACCCATAGCATCACTATTTGTAAAAGACAATGTGGTTGTTATACAAATTAACAATGTGACAAAGGAAATTATTATTTTATAATTTTTTAATTAGTTTACTTGAATATATATAAATGATAAAAGTCTTTATGATTAGTTCCGGAATAATAAGATATGAGACAATATCAATCCATGAACGGTTTAATCATTAAATATCCATATTCGTAGTATTATCGAGACTTGACATCGATAATGCAGAATAGACTAGTATTGCACTTGTGCGCGTTATGGAAGCTTAACGGCATAGTTCTCATATATTTAAGTGTTCGATAGGGAACATCTTCATTTTGGATTAACCCATCGGAATCCCGTTGGTAGTATGACTATGTGTCTATGGGAATCCGAATCAGGGTAGGTGTATTTGGTCTTAACCTGAGACTTGCATCGCTAATACTTGCGACAATCAATACGCTTTGGTTTTGGTCATCCGGGGCCTTAACAAGTTTTGTGTACGCCTCTTCTGGGTTTACTGAGAATCGTAGTGTATTGGGTGTGATGTCAAGATGGAAGTGTCACTTCAGTCATATGGAGATGATGATCACGCATGATATAGAACTGGTACTCTTATATGCTGCAGTTATTAGGATAATATGACATGGTCATGATTATCCGATTAAAGAGACTAGTTGCTAGTAATATGATATATGCTTCGTACAGGGCAAACACAATTTCAGCCTCAGACCTAGCATGTGACATCGGATACTGGATTGTAATACGCAATACATAGTATACTACGCTTGATAAAGATTATGTATTCCTTAAAAGAATATTTCTGGAGAATTGGGTAGGCACAGTGATTTGCTAGAATCCAACCATGTCTTGTAAATCGATAAGAACGTGGTACTAGGTACGCACGTATTCGGATAGTCTGATTACCATATTTACTACCAACATATCTAGGGATCTCATGGGTCGCTTCCCAAAGATTCACCGATGATATTTGACTCGAACAGAATTAATCTAGGATTAATTATAAGAGAGAGAAAATTAATCTGGGATTAATTACGACAAGAATTTATATGGGATAAAGTTCGAATAGAAGAGAGAACACGATTAATTTGGAATTTTTCTATTAAATAATATATTGGATATATTAATTGAAATTAGATTTCAAAGCGGAATTAAAATTGGATTTTAATTCGAGCAAACAAATTAATTTGGAATTAATTCGTAAACGACTTTCGTAATAATTTTGTGAGGCATTATTATTTAATTAAATTGGATTTAATTATGTCACAATGGTAAATTCGTTTAGTTCGGAATTAAATGAACCCGGGCCCAAGCGAAGTTGCGTGTTGAGTTAGCCGACTTAAAATTGGAATTTAAAAGTGGTGGGACCCATTTCACTTACATCAACATATTAGACATGTGATTGAAGTGGTTAGGCTTGAATCATGGGTTTGATTTGGTTGAGTAAAGCTTGGCTCTACTTATAACACACACAAACTAAAACCAAACCTTTGTATAAATTAATTAAGTCACCTTTGGAAGTGTGAAAAGTTATTATTCACAACATTCTCTCGTCTTCTCCCTTTGTGTTTGCCGTGAACCTCTCCCTCTCCCATGGAGTTTTTGTTGCAAAAAATTCTAATAAGCTAGCACTTCAAAGAGCAAACAAGGTGATAGGAAAACCAATTCCTTGAGTTTGGAACATGAAGAAAAGCTTGGAGCTCTTCACAAACATACAAAATTTTGAAATACACATCCTATCAATGTAAGTTTTTCCGCAACTCTCTTGATCATTCACACACTAAATCATATATTAGAGACCTTGGGCATGTCTAGTACACTAACAAATTCATGGCTTCTTGCCATAAAGCGGTGTCGATACCTTGTATCGCTTCATCATACGTAGCCGGTTCATCTTCTTTAATAAGATTAATGTCTACATGAGGTGAGATCAGAAACCCATACCTCTCAGGTTGTTTTCTGACTCTCTCCGACCTACGCGGCTATTGTGTATTAAAAGATTATGGAATAGTCACATTCCTGATGGACTGTTAGTGTTCCGTGAGGGGGTCGGTGTCAGGAACAGTATCACTCCGATTTTCATCGAGTTCTACTTTCCTCCCAGTTAGCACTGCATCTATGAATTCATTTTCTAGGAAAACTACATGAAGAGCAACAAATATCTTGTTCTCTTATGGTTTTAGAAGTAATATCCTTTTATTTCCCTAGGATAAACTATAAATAGGCACTTATCTGATTTGGGTTCTAGTTTGGTACCATCCAAACATTTAACATATGCCCAACATCCCCAAATCTTCAGGAACGAGAAACTCGATTTCTTTCATGTCCATATTTCATATGGACTCTATCCAACAGACTTTGACGGAACCTTATTCAAAATAAGTATTGCAATGTTCAATGCATATCCACAGAAGGAAATTGATAGCGCAGTGCGACTCATCATAGACCTTACCATGTCCAACAAAGTTCAGTTTCTTCGTTCGGACACACCGTTCAATTGAGGTGTTCCGGGAGGAGTCCACTGTGAAAGAATACCATATTCTCTCAAGTAATCTTGAAACTCATTACTTAAGTATTCTCCACCACGGTCCGACCGTAATGTTTTAATACTTTTGCCGGTCTGTTTTTCTACTTCGTGTCGAAACTCTTTGAATTTCTCAAAAGTTTCCGACTTGTGTTTCATAAGATACATATAACCATAATGCGATGCATCATCCGTAAAGGTTACGAAGTATTCATATCCACCTCTAGCCTAGCTAGACATGGGCCTGCATACGTCACTATGAACGAGGGCTAACAACTCGGTGGCACGTACACCTTTACCACTAAAAGGTGTTTTAGGCATTTTGCCTAATAAACAAGATTTGCAGATATCATATGAATTAGGATCAAATCTGTCCAAGTACCCATTCTTCGAAACAGTGGATATACAAGTCTTGTTGATGTGTCCCAGACGACAATGCCATATATAAGTCTCATATGTTTTACTCAATTTGAGCCTTTTGTTTGTCATGTTATATGTTTGAGATTCGTTTATATTCAAAATAAAAGACCATTTATTAACATCTGCTATACATATCACAATATCATCTTTATATACAAAACACCCAGTTAGTGTTCCGCAATACAAATGTATACCTGCATCGGGTTAAACAAGATACAGAGATGATGTTGTTGTTTTATTTCTATAATATGTCCCAAGGAAAGATTAAGCATTCATGAAATACTATAAATGGATATATATAAAAGACTTGAAGCATGGCGGAATCATACTTACAAAGCTATGTGATGAAGAAGATGATCAAATGGTGGAAGCTCCAAGTGTTGGAAGATTCGGCCAAGAGGAGGAAGAAGACTTGAAGCTCCAAGCTTTTGTATTCCAAGCTCTTTGATGGTTTCCCTATCACCTCTTTTGATCCCTTTGAAGGTTGCTAGCCTGCATGTCCAAACACAATCTTTTCTTCAATCTTTTGGCAACCAAAAAGGAAGAAAAATGGAGACCAAAACTGTTTCAGGTTTTCGGTCAAGAAAAGAGAGAGAAGAGAGGATTTTCTTAATATTTTATTTAACAAAAATCAATTATATTTATGCCACAATATTTATTAAATAATAATAAATCTATGACACAAGCCATGCAAAGGCTTAGAGTGTTCCAACACTTCAATTCATGCATACCTTAGAGTGTAAAATACACTATCACCATGCAATGCATCATCAATAAAATAATGCATATAATGACAATGTGTCATGTGGGCCCCACACGTTTCCCAATGAAAGTGGGCCCACGTCCACTCACGCGTTCGGGTTCGATATTTCCGAAATACCGAACTTGCGTCGCGACGTTAATTAAATCGATTTAAATAAATAATCGCTCCTAGCGAAATTATTATTTACGTCGCTTACGAATTAATTCTAAATTAACTCGTATGCCCGAATTAAAATCTAATTTAATTCCCGTCGAAATCGAATTTCGATTATTATATCGAATACAATAATTTTATCGTAATTCCAAATTAATCGTTCTCTCTCTCTAAATAAGGCACTTTATCCAGATAAAGTTTCTCCGCAATTAATCCAAGATTAATTAAGTTCGAATCAAATATCATAGGTGAATCTTCAGGAAGCGACCCAAGAGATCTCCGGATATTTTGGCAGTAAATACGGTCGTCGGATAATCCGAACACGTACGTACCTCGTACTACGTCTTTACCGATTTACAAGACAAGGTTGGCTTCTAGCAAAGCGCCATGCCTACCCAATTCTCCAGAAATATTCTTATAGGAATATAAGATCTGTATCAGGCGTAGTATACCGTAGTATTGCGTACATCGATCCAGTATCGGATGATCACATGCTAGGCCTGGGGCTGGAGATGTGTCTGCCCCGTACGAAACATATATCGGACATCAAGCAACTAGTCTCTTTAAATCGGACAATCCTGACCTGGTCATATTGTCCCGACGGTTGCAACCTTTTATAGAGTGCTAGTTCTGTGTCCTGCGTGATCATCACCTCCATATGTCTGAAGCGATACTTCCATCTTGACATCACATCCAGTACACTACGATTCTCGATAAACCCAGAAGAGGTGTACACAGAACCGGTAAGGCCCCCAACCACCAAAACCAAAGTTTACCGATTGTCGCAAGTACTAGCGATGTAAGTCTCAGGTTAAGACCATATACACCTACCCTGATGCGGCCTCCCATAGACACGTAGACATACTACCAATGGGATTCCGCGGGGTCTATCCAGAGCGAAGCTGTTTTCCGTACCATCGGTAAAACACAACCTCCTATCGCACTTGCATAAGTATCCAATACTTAAATATATGAGAACTATGCCGTTGTGCCCTCACAACGTGCACAAGCGCAATACTAGTCTATTCCGCATTATCGATGTCCAGTCTCGATAATACTACGACTAGGGATATTTAATGATTAAACCTTTGGGGACTGTACTTCTCATATCATTCTCAGTCCAGGTGGTACTAATCATATGGACTTTCGCCATTTATAAGTCAAAGTAAATATATTACAAAACGGGAAAAGGCAATTTCATTATCACATAGTTAATTTTGTACAATAATACAATATCATTTACAAACAGTGACGCTATGGGACATAATGTCTAACAATCTCCCACTTGGCCTATAGCCAGTCACTCAAGCATCTAATACCCGAACTATGTATGTGTCGTTCAAAAACTTGCTGGTAGAACAGCTTCGTCAGCGGATCTGCAATGTTGTCATCTGATGTGACCTTCTCGACTTTTACATCGCCACGATGTATAATCTCCCGAATCAGATGATAACGTCGAAGAACATGCTTGGACCGTTGATGAGACCTTGGTTCCTTAGCCTGTGCTATAGCCCCGTTATTGTCACAATACAATGGAACGGGCTCAGCTGCTAACGGAACTACTCCTAATCCGATTAGGAACTTTCGGATCCAAACTGCCTCCTTTGCTGCTTCAGATGCAGCGATGTACTCCGCTTCTGTTGTTGAATCGGCAACAGTATCTTGCTTGGAAGATTTCCAGCTCACTGCTCCGTTATTCAAGCAAAAAATGTACCCGGATTGCGACTTGTAGTCATCCTTGTCGGTTTGGAAACTTGCATCGGTATACCCAGATACCGCAAGTTCTCCACCTCCATAAATTAAGAAAGCATCCTTAGTTCGTTTAAGATACTTAAGGATATTCTTAACTGCTATCCAGTGACCTTCACCTGGATCGGCCTGATAGCGACTGCACATGCTCAAAGCATATGAGACATCAGGTCGTCGTGTACATATCATGGCATACATGATCGATCCGACTGCCGAGGCGAACGGTATCCGACTCATGTGGTCTCTCTCCTCCTGAGTCTTAGGACACATGTCCTTAGACAGAGAGGTACCACGTACCATTGGAACCAATCCCCTCTTGGATTGTTCCATGTTGAATCTCTTCAACACTTTATCAATGTATGTACTCTGGGAGAGTCCAAGCAGCTTTCTAGATCTATCCCTGTAGATCTTTATTCCAAGAATAAAGGCTGCTTCTCCCAGATCTTTCATGGAGAATTTTAATGAAAGCCAAGCTTTCACCGACGTTAGCATGGGAATGTCATTGCCTATAAGCAATACGTCGTCGACATAAAGGACAATAAAAGTAAGTGCTCTCCCACTAACCTTCTTGTATACACAAGGGTCATCTGCGTTTTGCACGAAATCATATTCCTTTATGATCTCATCAAAACGCTGATTCCATGACCGTGATGCTTGCTTCAATCCATAAATGGATCGATTTAACTTGCAACCTTGTTTGCAAGTCTAGGTACGATAAAACCGTCAGGCTGTTGCATATAAACATCCTCCAAAAGGTTCCGTTAAGGAAAGCGGTTTTAACGTCCATCTGCCATATCTCGTAGTCGAAATATGCAGCTATTGCAAGCATTATCCGAATGGATTTAATCATGGCAACGGGTGAGAAGGTTTCGTCATAATCAATACCATATTGTTGACGATACCCCTTCGCTACAAGCCTAGCCTTGTACGTTTGTACGTTGCCATCCATGTCGGTCTTCTTCTTGAAGATCCATCTGCATCCAAGGCTTTACGCCTTCTGGTGCATCAACCAGTGTCCAAACTTGGTTGGCGTACATGGAATCCATCTCGGACTTCATGGCTTCTTGCCATAAAGCGGAATCGATATTTTGTATCGCTTCCTCATACGTAGCCGGCTCATTATCCTCAATAAGATTAATATCTATATGAGGTGAGATCAGGAACCCATACCTCTCAGGTACTGTTCTGTTCTGACTCTCTCCGACCTACGCGGTCCTTGTGTATGTGAAGTTTGTGGTACAGACTCATCCCGGACGGTCTGTTCTTGTTCCGTCGTTGATCCATTGCCAGGAACAGTATCAACGATCTTCATCGAGTTCTACTTTCCTCCCACTTACCACTGCATTTTAAAATCCTTCTCAAGGAAAAATGCTTGTAGAGCAACAAATACTTTGTTCTCTTGTGGGTGATAGAAGTAATATCCTTTGGTTTCCCTAGGATATCCTACAAAAAGGCATTTATCAGTTTTGGGTTCAAGTTTGGTACTTTCCAAACGTTTAACATATGCCCAGCATCCCCAAATCTTTAGGAAAGAGAAACCTGGTTTCCTTCCTGTCCATATCTCATATGGGGTCTGTTTAACAGACTTCGACGGTACCTTATTCAAAATAAGTATAGCACTGTTTAATGCGTATCCCCAGAAGGATATTGGTAGCTCAGTGCGACTCATCATTGACCTCACCATGTCCAACAAGGTGCGGTTCTCCGTTCGGACACACCGTTTAATTGCGGTGTTCCAGGAGGAGTCCACTGTGATAGAATACCATATTCTTTCAAGTAATCTTGAAACTCATAACTTAAGTATTCGCCACCACGGTCTGACCGTAATGTCTAATACTCTTCCTGTTTGTTTCTCCACTTCGTGTCGAAACTCTTTGAATTTCTCAAAAGTTTCCGACTTGTGTCTCATAAGATACACATAACCGTAACGAGATGCATCATCTGTAAAGGTTACGAAGTAGTGAAATCCACCTCTAGCCTGGCTAGACATGGGCCCGCATACGTCAGTATGAACGAGACGTCAGGCATCCTTATCAAAGCTTTTACCTGGGCTAAACAGTGTCACACGCTTTACCGCTAAAAGGTGATTTAGGCCATTTTGCCTAAAAGACAAGATTCGCAGACGTCATATGAATTGGGATCAAATTCGTCCAAGTACCCACTCTTTGAAAGTGTGGATATGCGAGTCTTGTTGATGTGTCCTAGACGACAATGCCACATATAAGCTTCATCTTTTAGATTACTCCTTGAGCCTTTTGTTTGTCATTTTAGGAGATTCATTATATTCAAAATATAAAGACCGTTATTGCAACAGCTGTGCAAAATTCTGTATCATTTTTATATAAATAACACCCTGTGTTCCTGAATACAAAAGTGTAACCTGCTGGGTTAACAAGGATACAGATATAATATTCCTAGTTAAACTAGGCACAAAATAACAGTTCAAAAGTTTAAGTTCATGCCCTAAGGGCAGTACTAAAACAAAAGTCCCTACGGCCCCAAAACAGCAACTGGTGTTCCGTTTCCGACCCGTATATCCATCTCCCCTGATGCCAGCACCCTGCTATCATGCAGATCCTGCACATCAGTACCAATATGAGCACCACAACCAGAAGAATCAAAAATCCAATTTTTAAAACTAGAAGTATTCATATTTATCTCAATAACAAACATACCAGAGGCAATGGCCTGCCAGCCCCTTGATATCCTCCCTCTGCACAATGCTCATTCGGCAGTCACGTTTCCAGTGACCCCTCTTGCGCAGCAGTTGAGGCAGATGTCGCGAGATTTGTCCTTTGGCTTCCTAGAAGCCACTGTCAACTTGCCTTTACCCTTCTTCTTGAACTTCTTCTTCCTTGCAACTCCAATTGCCTTGGGGCCACCCTTTGGCGCATGAGAGGTCAATGCAAAATGCGCCTCGCGCTGCTCCCCTTTAGGAGTTCCCTTTCGGACTCCTTCAAGACAGATAACAACTCTCCAAGAGTGTCATCCGTATCCATCAACTTGTAGTTGACTATGATTTGTTTCCAAGTATCAGAAGTGACTGCAAGATCATATCTATAGTCAGATCAGCCTCCAAGACTATTCCCATATTGGCCAACTCATCAATATCGGCAATCATTTGAGCCCCGTGGGCTTCAACTGATGCGCCGTCTGTCATCCGGGAGCGGAAGAGTTTCCTTACTAGCTCGTACCTCTTCATCCGCTTATTGGTGCGGTGAAGATCACGCAATCTTGCCATCATGTTATAGGGATCCAAATCCTATTCTGGCGGCTGAAATGCTGGGTCATTGCAGCTAGCATAACTGACTGAGCTTGGTCACAATCATCACTATGAGTCTTCCATAACTTTAGCTCCAGTGGCTCAGTGGGTTTAGGCGGGAGAGGTGTCTGAATAGTATACAGTATCCTCTCAGCCCCAAGCACTATCTTGAGGTCATTTCCCAGTCGGCAAAGTTTGTCCCTTTGAAGACATTATCGCCCATGATTATGTCGCGGATATTACCTTTGCCAATCATCTTGACAACTATAGTCCAACTATAAAGTCAACGATGTTATGGGTACAGTCAAACTGTTACATATAAAAATAACAATATATTAGTCCAACTAATTATTTAAAATATTGACGAAATAATTTTGAAAGACGCGTAAGGCTAAATATCTGAATGAAATTGCAAATTCAATAATAGCCTCCCACTATTTCATCAAGTTTCTAACCCTCTGTAGAGAACTCGGGAAATCGAATTTCCTAGTGGGCTAGGATCCCGTTAAATAACACACAACCTTGACTTTGGCCAATAAAAATTGTATGCTATTTAACATAGGTAGATCTCCATGATCAATTGGATCTCATCCAATTCCTAGATCCGGTTAGGTGGACATCCAAGTCCGAAACATATGTATAATGTCAATGTATCTAATACATTTTCCTAACCCTATCCTCCGAATCAACTAGGCCTTGGCTTTGGCCAAAAACAAACCTAATGATTCTAGTTAAGCGGGACCCATTGACGAGGAAAGTTTCGTAATCAATGTCGTTGGACAAAAAGTGATCTTGACTTTGGCCAATAAAAATCACGATTTGGACAAGACACCGATATGCAACAAAACTCTCATGATTCAAGTACATCCTTCATTGACAAAGGTCTGACTGGTCAAAAACCAACCAATGCCAACTTCGGATCTTGAACAAGAACCATTCAATGGAAGGATATTCGCTTAATATAAATTGAGGGATTTTCGCGTAATTGGCAACCAATTTATTTATCTTTTTTAGGTCTCATCATCATACACCCTTAAGCATGCTTCTAAAACATCATAAAGCGCGTAAAGTAAATAAATAGTGATATGCGGATGGATATATAAACAACTTGTTCCTAGGAACAAATCACTCCTTTCCTCTCCCCGTTAGCACTATTCTACTTCTACCCAATTACATAATACAATAAGAGAAACCTCATTTACATTGAGGGGAATTAGGTGAGAAGAGAATACAAAGAGCTAAAAGAATAAAGGCTGGACACGCAGGTCCAATTATAAAATTCCAAATTTACAATAATTTCTAAAATTACCCTTTCCCTTCTAATATCCATCCGATATACACTATTCATTCATTACATACATATATATTCAAACAAGACATGCTTTTACAACAATCTAATCCAATTAATTAGTCTTTGTAAGTGATCATCCAATGTTCAAACAACGGTTTGATTTTGCGCGAGTCCAACTCGATTGAGAATAAGTACATAAGGTACGAATTCACGAATTATATCGAACTACTAATTAAATCTAATTTAATTCGTATTCAATACTAATTCAATTTTTAATTCCAAATTAAATGTTTTACACTTTTAATGTGCTTTAAAGACTTAGATTCTAAATCCAATTCTATTGGGTCTCAAAGCCCAACTAACATCCAATGTTTAATTTAATTCAAGTCAAATGGGCTTTCAATTGATTTATTAAGGCTTGGGCTTTGGTCAATGTGGGTCATACCCAATTACCAAGCCCAAATAAGGAATCACCCTTAAGTGCCATAAAACCAATTTCAAGCCCATAAGACCCAATTAAATTATTAAAGCCCATTATATTATATTTGGACTTAATGGAGTGATTTAGGCCCAAATTGGATCCAATCCATTTGGCCCAAATCTACTTGGTCCAACCAAGCCCATTATGCCCAAATACAATATTAAAAGCCCAATTCACCAATTAAGCCCATTAATTAAATTTTAATATTCCAAACATTAAAGTCCAATTAATTAAAGTGTAACCAAGATTAATATATTAAACCAAATATTCAAAAAATACCCATTTAATTTATTAATCATTTATTGTTCAAAATAAATGTCCAACATTAATTTTAACAAAAAATCAACTCCTTTTCATGTCCTTGTACATTCGGCCAAGGTGAGTTTTTTGTGTCGATTTGTTTTTCAATCCGATTGAATTACTAATCTACGTCCCGTACACGTTCTAAGTCATCCAATGATCTTAAACACAAAAAATTCCAATCCACCTCCAGTAGCAACACATTCGGCCAAGGCATGATTTGAGGGAAAAATCATCCAATGCATTTTTCATAAAATTGATTCCATATAAACATTCATGTTATACAATGCAAGCATACTTATTAATCAAATTTCATAAGAACATGCTTATATCAATTTCTTCATGCCATTCGGCCAAGGTCAAGATTTGGGGGGAAAAAATCATCCAATGCATTTTTCATAAAATTGATTCCATGTAATATCATTATATATACATGCAAGCATACTTATTCATCAAATTTCACAAGAACATGCTTTTATCAATTTACCACACCATTCGGCCAAGGTCAAAATTTTGGGGAAAAATCATCCAATGCATTTTTCATAAAATTGATTTCATTATAAACATCATTCTATATACATGCAAGCATACTTATCATCAAATTTCACAAGAAAGAACATGCTTCAACCAATTTTGTCAAATTTTAACCTAAAGTATTTCATGCTTAACCATGGCTCCATGATACCATTGTTGGTTTCTATAATATGTCCCAAGGAAAGATTAAGCATTCATGAAATACTATAAATGAATATATATAAAAGACTTGAAGCATGGCGGAATCATACTTACAAAGCTATGTGATGAAGAGAAGATGATCAAATGGTGGAAGCTCCAAGTGTTGGAAGATTCGGCCAAGAGGAGGAAGAAGACTTGAAGCTCCAAGCTTTTGTATTCCAAGCTCTTTGATGGTTTCCCTATCACCTCTTTTGATCCCTTTGAAGGTGCTAAGCCTTGCATGTTCCAAACAACAATCTTTTCTTCAATCTTTTGGCAACCAAAAAATGGAAGAAAATGGACGACCAAAACTGTTTCCGGTTTTCGGTCAAGAAAAGAGAGAGAAGAGAGGATTTTCTTAATTGATTTTGATACCAAAAATCAATTTATATTTATGCCACAATATTTATTAAATAATAATAAATCTATGACACAAGCATGCAAAGCTTAGAGTGTCCAACCACTCAAATTCCATGCATAACATTTGAGTGTAAAATACACTATCACCATGCAATACATCATCAATAAAATAATGCATATAATGACATGTGTCATGTGGGCCCCACACGTTTCCAAATGAAAAGTGGGCCACGTCCACTCACGCGTTCGGGTTCGATATTCCGAAATACCGAACTTGCGTCGCGACGTTAATTAAATCAAATTTAAATAAATAATCGCTCCTAGCGAAATTATTATTTACGTCGCTTACGAATTAATTCTAAATTAACTCGTATGCCCGAATTAAAATCTAATTTTAATTTCGCGTCGAAATCGAATTTCGATTATTATATCGAATACAATAATTTTATCGATTAATTCCAAATTAATCGTTCTTCTCTCTAAATAAGGCACTTTATCCGAGGATAAAGTTTCTCCGCAATTAATCCAAGATTAATTAAGTTCGAATCAAATATCATAGGTGAATCTTCAGGAAGCGACCCAAGAGATCTCCGGATATTTGGCAGAGTAAATGCGGTCGTCGGATAATCCGAACACGTACGTACCTCGTACTACGTCTTTACCGATTTACAAGACAAGGTTGGCTTCTAGCAAAGCGCCTGCCTACCCAATTCTCAAGAAATATTCTTATAGGAATATAAGATCTGTATCAGGCGTAGTATACCGTAGTATTGCGTACATCGATCCAGTATCGGATGATCACATGCTAGGCCTGGGGCTGGAGATGTGTCTGCCCCGTACGAAACATATATCGGACATCAAGCAACTAGTCTCTTTAACTCGGACAATCCTGACCTGGTCATATTGTCCCGACGGTTGCAACCTTTTATAGAGTGCTAGTTCTGTGTCCTGCGTGATCATCACCTCCATATGTCTGAAGCGATACTTCCATCTTGACATCACATCCAGTACACTACGATCTCGATAAACCCAGAAGAGGTGTACACAGACAGAACCGGTCAAGGTCCCCAACCACCAAAACCAAAGTTTACCGAATTGTCGCAAGTCAAGTACTAGCGATTTTAAGTCTCAGGTTAAGGACCATATACACCTACCCTGATGCGGCCTCCCATAGACACGTAGACATACTACCAATGGGATTCCGCGGGGCCTATCCAGAGCGAAGCTGTGTTTCCGTACCATCGGACGAAAACACAACCTCCTATCGCACTTGCATAAGTATCCAATACTTAAATGTATGAGAACTATGTCGTTGTGCCCTCACAACGTGCACAAGCGCAATACTAGTCTTTCCGCATTATCGATGTCCAGTCTCGATAATACTACGACTAGGGATATTTAATGATTAAACCTTTGGGGACTGATATGTCTCATATCATTCTCAGTCCAGGGTTACTAATCATCATGGACTTCGCCATTTATAAGTCAAAGTAATAATATTACAACAACAAAAAAAAAAAGGCAATTTCCTTATCACATAGTTAATTTTGTACAATAATACAATATCATTTACAAACAGTGCGCTATGGGACATAATGTCTAACAAGATGTTTCTAGTCAAACTCGGTAAAAAATAACAGTATCTAATGTAATTACATGCCATGAGGGCCAGGTTCAAAACATAGGTTTCTATGGCCAAAACAGTGACTCTCATCCTATTTGCGACTCGTAGGTCGATCTCTCCTGAAGCCAGTCTCATGCTAATCTGCAGATTCTGCACATCAGTGCATATGTGAGTACCACATCCAAAATCAAAAATCCAATTTTTAAAACTAGTAGTGGACATGTTTATTTCAATAACAAACATACCTGAAGTCGGAGCATTGCCCGCCTTCGTTTCCTTGAAATTCGCCTTGTACACAAGGCAATCACACTTCAAGTGACCCCGCTTGCCACAGTGTAGGCAGACGTCTTGGGATTTTTCATTAGTCTTCCCAGAAGACTTTGATGATTTAGCCTTGCCCTTCTTTTTTTTCTTCTTCACACCCCCAGAAGCCTTCGGCCAAGCCTTGAATTTCTATGATGTCGAAGTAAGATGTGCCTCGCGCTTCTTGCCCTTCAGAAGATCTAGCTCTTTCTCTTTCAGCATCACCATTAACTCTCCAAGATTCTTTTCTTGGTTCATCATATTGTAGTTCATGACGAACCCGCCCCAGCAGTCGGGCAGAGACTGTAAGATCAAATCTATGGAAGTCTCGGCCTCGAAGGTAATGCCCAGCTGACCTAGCTGTTCGATGTCAGCAATCATCTATGACACGTAGTGTTCGACAGATGTACCCCCTGACATAAGCGAGCGAAAGAGCTTATTTGGCAAATCGTACTTCTGAGATCTAAGGTTAGATTTGTGAAGATCCTTCAATTTCAACATCATATTGTAAGGATCCAATCCTTTGTTTTGATGACGAAATTGAGGAGTCATTGCAGCAAGCATGATGGATTGTGCAGTAGAGTTATCATCACGATGAGTCTTCCAAAGCTCATGCTCTACTGACTGCTCAGGTCCGGTCTCAGGCCCGAGAGGTCTCTCTATGACATAGAGTAACTTCTCGGCTCCCAGGACTATCCTGAGATTCATTTCCCAATCTCGAAAATTGGAGCCGTTAAAGACATTCTCACCCATGATTATGTCCATAACGCTAATCTTTCCAGCCATCTTTATTGCTATAGTCCAACTATCCAATCAATGATTTCGGGTACACTAAAAATGGAATGGTTACTATAGTCCAACTATATAACCAGCCACAAGTGGAGTAGTGTTCTTATGTAGTCTAACTGTCCAAAGAAAGCAATAAAAGATATTACTCCAACTAATATATATATATATATATATATATATATATATATATATATATAACGTGATAAAATAATAAAATAGCGCGTATTAGCAAGTATTAAACGAAATTACAAATTTAATACTAGCCTCCAATTATTTTTTGGCGAGCCTCTAACCCTCTGTTGAGTACTCGGGAAACCTAGTTTCCTAGTGGGCTAGGATTCTGTTAAATAACAAATAACCTTGACTTTGGCCAACAAGCGGTATGAAACTTAACTAGGTAGATCTCTATGTTCAATTGGATCCCATCCAATTCCTAGTTCTGGTAGGTGGACCTCCAAGTCCAAAACATATATCCAATATATTTCCTAACCTTTTCATCTGAATCAACTAAGCCTTGGCTTTGGTTAAACATGCTTTATGATTCCAGTTAAGCGCGACCCATTGACAGTGGGAAAGCTTCGTAATCCACATCGATGTATAGAAGTGACCTTGACTTTGGCCAACAAGTCACAACTGCCCAATACATGCGATGTATAACAAAGCTTTCATGGTTTAAACACATCCGCGATGGACAATGATCTTGACTTTGGCCAATAATTCAAAGTCAATCTTGGATCTTGAGAGAGAACCACTCAATGGAAGGAAAAACACTTAATAATAAAGTAAGGGTGTTTTTCGTAAATTGACAACAAATTTGTTATCTTTGATTAGGTCTCATCATTCACCCTTAAACATGCATTCTAAAAGCATAATAAGGCGCGATTAATTAATAATGATATGCGGATGGATATATACAATTTGTTCCTATAATAAATCTCTCAATTTCTTCTCTCCTGCTAGCACTTTACATTCTTCTACCCAATTATATAATACAATAAGAAACCTCATTTACATTGAGGGGAATTGGTGAGAAGAGAAATACAAAGAGAATAAGAGGTGATAGGCTGGACACTCAGGTTTAATTTAAATAAATACCATATTTACAATAATTTCCAAAATTGCCCCCACCCATCTAATATCCATCTAATATACATTATTCATACAAATACATCCAAGTATTCACACAAAGCATGTTGTCAATCAATCTAATCCAATTAATTAATTTTCGATTAATGACCATCCAATGTTCATACAGCGATTTGATTTGCGCGAGTCCAACTCGTTTAAGAATAAATACTGAAAGTACGTATTCTTGAATTATATCGAACTATAATTTTAAATCCAATTCAAATTGTATCAAATACTAATTCATGTTTAATTCCAAATTAAACAATTACACTTATTTTAGTGCCTTTTAGACTTGGATTCCAAATCCAATCCAAATGGGTCTCAAAGGCCCAATTAGCATTCAATGCCAATTTAATTAAGTCCAATGGGCTTTCAATTAATTCTTTAGGCATGGGCTTTTGGCCATTATGGATCCAACCCATAATGCCTTGGCCCATTTAGGAATCACCATATGCCAAAAATTAATCTTGGCCTATTAGGCCCAATTAAATTATATAAGGCCCAAAAGTTATATTATGGACTTTTATGGAAATGGTTTATGCCTAATTGGATCCAACCCAATTGTCCAAAACCATACTTGGCCCAACCAAGCCTATTTAGCCCAAATACAACAAATTAGATTAATATAATATTCCAAATATCAAATTAATCCAATTAAAGTGTAATTAGCACAATTAATCAATTAATATAATATTTCCAAAACATTAATTAATCTAATTAATCATGCTTTACTTTTAATTCATGTCCAACACAAATTTAAGCAAAATCAAATCATCCAACATGCTTCATACTCACAGCAATAGGCAAGAAATAACATCCAATTTTGATTTCAATCCAATTAAATCAACAATTAACATTCATTTCATGCTTTTAACACATCCAATTGTTAAATTTCAAAAATTCACCATGAGCAATTCTTAGGGTTCTATTCGGCCAACTAAAGGATTTGGGGAAAACTTTATCCAATTAATTTTCACAAATTCAATTATGCATAACTCTAAGTCATCATAATCTAACATTAACCAAACAATCAATTTAGAAAATTACATGCTCCAAGCAAAATCCCCAAATTAAAGTTAAGAACCCTAGAATTCCAAATCAAGTTTAGAATGCTCTGATACCATTGTTAGTGTCCTACACATGCCCAAGATCTCTAAATATGATTTATGTGTGAATAATCAAGATAAGTTGCGGAAATACTTACAATGATCGGTTGAGAATTTTCCAAAAATTCTTTGAAATGATGAAGCACCAAGCTTTAAGATGAGTTCCAAACCCTTGGGTGAGTTTCCCTATCACCTTAATTCAACTCTTTAAGGTGCTAGCTTGAAGAAAATTTTTTCCTATGGAGAGAGCAAGGTTCACAGTTTTTGTGAGAAAAAAAGAAGATGAATAATGAATATTGTTTTAAAAAAACTTGTTGCAAAATTTGGTGGTTGTGTTGGTTAATTGCAATATTTAATTTTTTCCAACTACTCACATCAATGAGTGACATGTGATGTAAGTTAATGGGTCCCACCCAATTTAAATTCCAAATTTAAGTTGACTTACAACACACAACTAGTACTTGGGCTCGAGTTTATTTAATTCCGAATTAAACGTACTTGTCATCGCGACATAGTTAAATCCAATTTAATTAAATAATTATGCCTAGCAAAATTATTATGATAGTCGCTTACGAATTAATTCCAAATTAATTCGTTCGTCCGAATTAAAATCCAATTTTAATTTACCATTGAAATCCAATTTCAATTAAAATATCCGATATATTATTTTATCGATTAATTCTAAATTAATCGCATTCTCTCTCCTTTACGAATTAATCCCAGATAAATTCTTGCCGCAATTAATCCTAGATTAATTTTCTCTCTCATAATTAATCCTAGATTAATTCTATCACACGTTAGGCCTAGGGCTGGCTCCGTGTCTTCCCCGTACGAAGCATATATCGGAACCCGCGTAACTAGTCTATGTAATTGGATAATCATGACCTAGTCATACTATCCCGATAGCTACAATAATTACGAGTACTAGTACAGTATCATGCGTGATCATCATCTCCATATGAAAGAAGTGATACTCCCATCTTGACATCACACCCAATACACTACGATTCTCTGTAAACCCAGCGGAGGCGTAGACAGAACCTGTTAAAGCTCCGGACGACCAATACCAAAGTAAACTGATTGTCACAAGTATTAGCGATGCAAGTCTCAGGTTAAAGATCACATACACCTACCCTGATTCAGATTCCAATAAAAACATAGTCATAATACCAATGGGACTCCAATGGGTCTATTCAGAGCGAAGCTGTTCCCGGTCTAATGGCTAATAGAACCTCTTGTCACAGTTACATAACTATCCAATACTTAAATATATGAGAACTATATTGTTAAGGTTCCATAACGCGCACAAGTGTAATACTAGTCTATTTCGCATTATCGATGTCCATTCTCGATAATACTACGATTAGGGATATTTGATGATTAAACCGTTCTTGGATTAATAATGTCTCATATCTTATTAATCTGATTTAACCATAAGGAATTTTATGATTAATAATCCAAGTAATCCAATTATATAATGATAAAATAGCAATTTCCTTTATCACTTAGTTAATTTGTACAAAAACACAATGTCTTTTATAAATAGTGATGCTATGGGTTATAATTATCCAATAGTAAGGATGGGGAATGACGGTCAGTCCAAAGCCTTCGGTATTGGAGATATATGCCTTGAAACAGACAATGGCACAAGGCTAGTGTTGAAGGGAGTCAAGCACATCCCAAATATCCGGTTAAACATGATCTCAACAGGAAAGCTGGATGATGAAGGCCTTTGCAGTACCTTTAGTGACGGCACATGGAAGTTCACTAAAGGATCAATGGTGATGGCACGAGGTAAGAAATATTTCACACTGTATTTGATTCATGCTAAACTTTCCAATAGCAGCATATTACAATCAACAGTGATGAGGCAACCGAGCTTTGGCATAAAAAGTTCGGTCATATAAGTCAAACGGGGATGGAAGTACTGCACCGATGGAATGTTCTTCCCGGATTGAAGAACTCACACTTACAGAAGTGTGAACTTTACATGGGTGGAAAACATAACAGGGTGTCCTTCCAGAGCTCTCCCTCTCAACGAAAATCGGAGGTACTTGATCTCATACATTCAGATGTATGTGGTCCGATGCAGACAATAACACTTGGTGGGTCACTCTATTTTGTGATATTTATAGATGATCATTCATGGAAGATACGGTTATACACCTTGAAGATTAAAGATCGAGTGTTGAGAGTGTTCAAAGAGTTTCATGCCCTGGTAGAGAGAGAAACCAGCAAGAAACTGAACTGCATAAGAACAGACAATTGTGGAGAATACAGAGGTCTGTTTGATCAGTATTAGAAGATGCAAGGAATTCGACATCAAACGACACCTCCCAAGACACCTCAGCTGAATGGCCTATCTAAAAGGATGGACAGAACCTTGTGCGAAAGGGTTAGAGGCTTGCTTTCACAAGCCAAACTACCGAAGACATTTTGGGGGGAGACACTAAGCACAACCGTACATTTTTTGAACATATCCCCAGCAGTCGCACAAAAAGGTAATGTTCCTAATCAAGTCTGGTCAGGAAAAGAAGTGTCATATGACAACTTATATATTTTTGGGTGCAAAGCATTAGTACACATCCCAAAGGATGAGAGCCGAGATGTTATCTTCGTTGAAGTGAATCAGAAAATAGCTAAAGATAATGCCCCATCAATACATAAATATTGATGTGAATCCAGAACCTCATACATCAGTGCCAGTACATATTGAAGATGAGGTTTCCAATCATGAGGGTACAAGTGTTGAAGCTCCCAGAGATGGTGAGCATGATCAACCACCAGTACCAGAAGCTACACCAATAGTTCCACAAAAACGGTCTGACAGAGAAAGACGACCTTTAACGAGATACTCTGTATATGAGTATATGTTTCTTACTAACGGGGGAGAACCCGGGAGCTATAAGGAGGCTGTGGAAACAGAGAATAAGGAAGAGTGGGAAGAAGCCATGCAAGATGAGATGAAGTCTTTGCATGACAATCACACTTTTGAGTTGGTGAAATTGCCAAAAGGAAAACGGACTTTGAAGAACAAATGGGTGTACAGAGGGAACAAAAAAAAACACACTTTACAACCCCCAATACAAAGCCAGGCTAGTTGTCAATGGATTCAATTAGAGAAAAGGCATTGACTTTGATGAAATCTTCTCTCCAGTTGTGAAGATGTCATCCATCAGAGTGGTACTCAGCTTAGCAGCAAGCCTTGACTTGGAGATTGAGCAGATGGATGTCAAGACCACATTTCTTCATGGGGATCTGGAAGAAGAAATTTATATGGAACAACCAGAAGGCTTCAGAGTCAAAGGAAAAGAGGACCATTTGTGCAGACTCAAGAAAAACCTCTATGGTTTGAAACAGGCACCGAGATAGTGGTACATGAAGTTTGAGTCAGTTATAGGGAGCAAGGATACAAGAAGACTACTTTAGACCATTGTGTTTCCGTTCAGAAATTTTCTGGTGATGACTTTATCATCTTACTGTTGAATGTATATGATATGTTGATAGTTGGCCGAAATAAATCGAGGATTGATGATTTGAAGTAGCAATTAAGTAAGTCTTTTGAGATGAAAGACTTGAGGCTAGCAAAATAGATTCTTGGCATCATGATCGGTCATGATCGAAAAGCCAAGAAATTATACTTCTCACAGAAGGAGTACAACGAGAAGGTACTTCAGCGATTTCAGATGGACAAGGCTAAAGTGGTTAGTATTCCTCTTGCTACCCACTTTAGATTGAGTACAAATCAAAGTCCCTCTACTGAGATAGAGAAGGAGGAAATGAAACAGGTTCCATACACCTCAGCAGTGGGAAGTCTCATGTATGCCATGGTGTGCACAAGACCAGACCTAGCGCGCGTTGTTGGATGGATCAGTCGGTTTATGTAAAATTCAGGAAAAGAACATTGGAATACTATCAAATGGATAATGCGGTATCTTCGAGGCACATCCAAAATGAGACTATATTTTGGAAGCAACAAGCCAATGTTAATGGTCTACATCGATTCAGATATGGCATGTGATATGGATACCCGTAAGTCTACTACGGGGTATATAATTACTCTCTTAGGGGAGCTGTGGCATGGCAGTCAAGGTTGCAGAGATGTGTTGAACTCTCGACAATAGAGGCATAATTTATTGCAATAACGGAAGTGTGGGACACAAAAACTGGATGACGCATGCCGTTCCGGGCTCGCAGCCCGGTTGGGAGTACGAAATAGCCCGCGGGGGACTAAACCGGAGAATAAAGGAGTCGCCACCCGGTGTGAACCGGGAAAATGATTTAAGGCCGCACTCACCCCTCTCAAGGGAAGATCTCAAACCGTTGGGTTCGGAATGGTCCCTTACTTGTGCCACTTGTAATAAAATGATTTGTGCAATAATTTAAACGAGTCTAGCAATATATATTCCTAAGGGTATTCTATTTCTAAATTCGCACACATAGATCAAAAGTTCATCTAAGTTCACATGTAACACATTTTCAAATTTGCATACAACCTATTTGCATATAATATATGTCTGAATTTTCATGCATAAAGATAAATACGGCTAGTATACAATGTCATAAGCACATTACATTCGATCATAGGCATGCCAGTAGATAATAATTGTACAATCACGCATGAAAGCAAATTGGAATAACGACGAGCATATAACTTCATGAACATGTTGAATGGATGAATGAGGAAGCATAAGTAGATGACTACCGTGTAAACATGCATCATGGAAACGAACATTTAATCTTGTGCACAAAATAAATGACTAAATGCGAGAACATGAACAATCAAAAAGGAAAATGACAAAATGAGTAACCATGCATGAGATATGATGAAAGAAGGCCTGTTTACCGTGGGCGTTTGTGCGACGTTCGTATCCGTGTTCGAACGGTAAGTAGAAGGTTTGCGTTCCAGTAGCGTTCGAAAACGCGTTCGAACGAACTGAGACAGAAAACATGCGTTCGTGTGGCGTTCTGAAATGCGTTCGAACGGGGTTACAGCAGCGACCTCCAAAATGTAGTAAACCACATGACACATACGTGAACGGATGAATAGATGACACCTAATAAATAATAACGGGCTAAAAGGCGCATCAAAGCATTATGGTAAAGGATTTTAACACTTCGAAATGGAGGACCTTTTATCCAACTTACTAAGCCCATGCGCTAATAACATAATGCATATAAAGAATAAATACAACAATATCGGACTTTGTATACCTGATTGAACACATCTTACATTCAACCAAATATACATCATCCGGCGCGGCAAAGCATCATGGTAAAGGATTTTAACCCCTCGACATATAGGACCTTTAATCCAACCTAGTAAGCCCATGCCCTAATAACATAATGCATATAAAGAATAAAGACAACAATATCGGACTTTGTATACCCGATTGAACACATCTTACATTCAACCGAATATACATCATCCGGCACGGCAAAGCATCGTGGAAAAGGATTTTAACCCCTCGAAATGGAGGACCTTTAATCCAACTTACTAAGCCCTTGCGCTAATAACATAATGTATATAAAGAATAAAGACAACAATATCAAACTTTGTATACCCGATTGAACACATCTTACATTCAACCGAATATACATCATCCGGCATGGTAAAGCATCGTGGTAAAGGATTCTAACCCCTCGAAATGGAGGACCTTTAATCCAACTTACTAAGCCCATGCGCTTTTTCTCATCATTACACAAACAAATAACATGCAGCAATTAAATAACGGATAATAAACAAACAAGAAAACACAAATCGAAATATGTGCCGTTTGCTCAAGTGGTACGTGGAGTTGTATCCCAAGTACAGACCGCACTACCGTCCATTCGGATTTGGCTACATAATTTACATATGGGTTTCCATCCTATATACCACGAGAGACGACACATTTTCCATTCATTCAAGGGTCACAACACACATTATTCCATGATACTCATGCAAATAAAAATCAATGAATAATTAAAATACGAATGAAAATAGATGAAAAAGTGCCATCAGGTCTAACCTTTTATGTCGACTTTTGGAAGCGCGTTACAAGTCTCTCGGAAGGGCTAATACTCCGCAACTCTTCCGGTTCACTGGTTCAATATTTTTACTCGCTGTTTCGCTGTTTAGGCCGCTGTTTTCACTCCATTTTGTTGCTATTTTGGGTGCAGTTTTGGGGAGTTTCAGGGACTATTTCGGGTGCAGTTTTGGGGAGTTTCGGGGACTGTTTTAGTTGCTTTTTTGTTACTGTTTTGGTCGGTTATTGAGGGACTTATGCGTAGGGGAATTGGCCTGTTTAGGGTGAAACGTTGCTGTCAGTTTTATTATGGTTTACGAGTGTTTGGTCAGCAGGTGCGTGTAGGGTGGCTTAGGTGCGTGAGGGTGCAAGTGTGGCCTGAGGCTTATGGACGTGTGGAGGGTGCAAGGGCAATTAATCGTGAATGGGAATAGGCTAGTGGCGTGTTGGTTGCAACGTGTGAGTAGTTCGAGTGGGAGAGAGGCTTGATGGTAGTAAAGGGTTGCTTGCTATGCGTCGGTCAGTTGTTAGTGTATCTTGGTGAGGACTAGATTAGGGTTTGTATATTTTGTTTATTTTTGGTCAATTGCCGAGGGTGGTGAGAGGGTGTAGAGAGAGAGGTTAGATGATCAAGAGAAGGTGGTGGCATTTTTTTGTTGAAGCTATAGAGAAGACAGGGTGCAGGGGCTGTGCGTTCTAGGGTTATTATCTTTTTGTTTGTGTTTTTGCCGTGAATGTCTATGAGGGGGAAGTGTTGGATTTTGGTTTCTTTTATAGACAACGGCTAGGGATTTTCCTTATTTGAAAAGGAAGGAATCAATTAGTGTCTTACAAGGAAAGTCTAATATTTGATTGGGGGACATGTCTTGGCTAGATTTGGAATATGATATATTTAATTTGTTTTGTTTAGGCATGAGATTTGTTTAGTTAGGAATATAATATACTTGATTGATTTTAACTAGACATGATTTTATTTGATATTTATTTTAATTTGGTACATAATTTTTAGATTTTATTTAATTCCCCATGTGTTAAATATGCATTTTATTAATTTGGATGTGTTTCAAGTGGGCTTGGGCGTGTGTGGGCTTATGGTGGGAGTGTGGTTGGGTTTTGGTGGTGGGCTTGGTGTGTTTCAAGTGTTTTGGGCCAAGGTTAAGTGGTTTGCGGGGTTTTTTGGGCCAAGGTGCTTTAAAATGGAGGTTCAACAAGTGAGCCCGAATCTAAATAAGCGAATAAAATCTAACAAAATCCCGATTCCCTTCCGACGTCCGTTTCCCGCGACTTTCACGACTTAAAAGGTAGTGCCTCTAAATGAGACTCATCAGTGCCTACAGTCGCCCCCACTTTGAAGGGACTTGTGCAGTGTGTGACAATGAAAATCCTATCAGAGTACGTGCAATGCATTTTTACTTACCTGGCTCCCCAGCTGCCACTTGACTTGCTATGTGCCGTACCTGGCATGCTCAACCCCTACCCGAGGTGCCGCGGTTGCATCTCCGTACCTAGAGTGTCACAGTGATGTCTCCATACTCCGAGTGTCATACCTTGCGTGCTAAACCTCATACCCAAGGCGTCGATGTAATATCTTCATACCCGGAGTGCCATACCTTGCATGCTAAACCTCATACCCGAGGCGTCGCTGTAATATCTCCATACCCGGAGTGCCATACCTGGTGTGCTAAACCTCATACTCAAGGCGTCGCTGTAATATCTCCATACCCGGAGTGCCGTACCTGGCGTGTTAAACCTCCTACCAAAGGCGTCGCTGTAATATCTCCATACCCGGAATGCCATACCTGGCATGCTAAACCTCATACCCAAGGCGTCGCTGTAATATCTCCATACCCGGAGTGCCGTACCTGGCGTGCTAAACCTCATACCCAAGGCGTCGCTGTAATATCTCCATACCCGGAGTGCAGTACCTGGCAGAACTGATACTAGTAATGATGTGGGCCTCGCCCCCAGAGTGTCATACCCGGCAAAACTAATATTGATAATGATGTGGGCCTCACCCTCAGAGTGCCATACCTGGCAAGACTGATACTGATAATGATATGGACCTCGCCCCCAGAGTGCCATACCCGGCAAGACTAATACTGATAATGATGTGGGCCTCGCCCCAAAGTGCCATACCTGGCAAGACTGATACTGATAATGATATGGGCCTCGCCCCCGGGACTCATCCCCAAAACTGATATTGATGATGTGATAGTTTCTCTTAACATACTATACTGCTTCCCATGAGATAATCCTAATAGTTAGACATATTTTCGTCCTCAACGAATTCTTCGTGTCGAAATCTGAGAACCTTCAAAGTACTCGATGCACTCAACTCTGATCATCTGAATAGGTGATCTGAACTAGACTCATAGTGTGCGTGTGCCAAGGCTCTTTCACAGCTTCATCCTTAAGTAAACCAACTTGACGATTTTGTCTCGGAGAATCGGATCAGTGGGTCTAACCAATCTAGATGTCTTGACCACACTCTGTGATTACTTCGTCATACTCAACATGACATGGTCTTTTTTTTTCACTCACTCCGCGGAATTCTTCCTTTCAGCCGCTGATAATGTGGGCTTCGCCCCCTGGGATCCATTCTTGAAACTTATACTGATATGGGCCTCAACCCTGGATTCCTTCCTAAGACTAATACTGTTGCGGGCCTCGACCCGGTGATTCATCCCCAAAATTGATACTGATTCTGATTCATTCCTGAGACTGATACTGATTCTGATTCATTCCTGAGACTGATGTGGGCCACAACCCTATGATTCATTCCTAGAACTGATGACACTGTACCGTTGCTGCTTCTGGTTGGCTTGCATTTGCAGCTTTCTCTTTTTCTCAATTGAAACCTGTGAATACAAAGAAAACAAAACACAAAAAGAATGCAAGTGCGTTACGTGTATGCATGCATGCATGGATGAATTTCCTATCCCGTTGGGTTAGGTCTTCTGCCGGTACTCTTGGTGGTTGCTAGGTCTTTTGACAAGTCTGCCATCTTCCCTAACCAACGGGTATCTATGATGGCTCTCAAGACAAAATGGAGTTAACATGGTGCATGTATGCATGAGGTGCATGAGATGTGTGCGATGTATAGAATGTATAGGTCGGTCCATTTTCATTTTAAAGCATTTAACCACACCATTGCGCGGCGCAAACTTGTCCCAGTTGAAAAGGCCTAACAGGTTTACACTTTGTGATAACATAGCAAACCAGCTTCAAATGATAGGGGGCCCAAACACAAGCATAAAGAAAAAATTTCTATAGAGTGGCCCATCGGAATTTCAGAAACTTTTGTCCCAATTGTCATATGATACGAACTCATCCCAGTTTAAATGGCCCAACAAGTTCGCATTTCTGACAAGAAGTCCAACCAATCCAAATGACAACGGTCCCTAAACACAACAGCATAAGTAAATAATTTCTACTAGTTCTACAACTAAGGTTGACATGTGGGTTTACGGGAGTGCGGACAAAGGCTCTCGCTGACGAAGGATTGCCCACAACTAGGACTCCTCACTGAAGGGTTCGAGCGACCAACTGAGCGCACCTTTTTTATACCTTAAGGTACGTGCCAACGAGTTATGGTGTGTGACTGACTGTCAAATGGATTTCCCATTGTAGTTTCCCAAAGGGAGGGTGGAGCGAGGCTCTCTTAAGTACCCAAACCTCTTAGGCTCTTATCTCTTGATGACAGGAATAAACAACGAGTCCTCCAACTTAGTCCATCATAATAAGCTACAAGTACATGATTATGTAGGTGCATTCACAACTTTTCGTTATAGAAAGGTAGTGAATGAAGGAAGACACCAAACCGTTACCTAGCCTTAAAATACCTTCGATCAGACCCCTTTTAAACCCACCGTAGACACGGTTAATTCAAGCATAAATCATAATCATTACAAGACATTATTTCGAGGCCAATTCTCTATCCTAGTGGAGTCGCCAGACTGTGGGACACAAAAACTGGGCGACGCATACCGTTCCGGGATCGCAGCCCAGTTGGGTGTACGGAGTAGCCCGTGGGGGACTATACCAGAGAATAAATGAGTCGCCACCCGGTGTGAACCGGGAAAATGATTTAAGGCCGCACTCACCCCTCGCAAGGGAAAACCTCAAACCGTTGGGTTCGGAATGGTCCCTTACTTATGCCACATGTAATAAAATGATTTGTGCAGTAATTTAATCGAGTCTAGCAACATATATTCTGAAGGGTATTCTATTTCTAAATTTGCACACATAGATCAAAAGTTCCTCTAAGCTCACATGTAACACATTTTCAAATTTGCATACAACCTATTTTCACATAATCTATGTCTGAAATTGCATGCATAAAGATAAATATGGCTAGCATACAATGTCATAAGCACATTAAATTCGATCATAGGCATGCCAGTAGATAATAATTGTACAATCAAGCATGAAAGCAAATTGGAATAACAGCGAGCATATAACTTCATGAACATGTTGAATGGATGAATGAGGAAGCATGAGTAGATGACTGCCGTGTAAACATGCATCATGGAAACGAACAGGTAATCTTGTGCACACAATAAATGACTAAATGCGAGAACATGAACAATCAAATAGGCAAATGACAAAATGAGTAACCATGCATGAGATGTGATGAAAGATGGCCTGTTTACCATGGGCGTTCATGCGGCGTTCGTATCCGCATTTGAACGGTAAATAGAAGGTTTGCGTTCGAGTAGCGTTCGTAAACGCGTTCGAATGAACTGAGACAGAAAACATGCGTTCGTGTGGTGTTTTGAAATGCGTTCGAACGGGTTACAGCAGCGACAACCAAAATACAGTAAACCACATGACACATACGTGAACGGATGAATAGATAACACCTAATAAATAATAACAGGCTAAAAAGCGCGGCAAAGCATCATGATTAAGGATTTTAACCCCTCGAAATGGAGGACCTTTAATCTAACTTACTAAGCCCATGCGCTAATAACATAATGCATATAAAGAATAAAGACAACAATATCGGACTTTGTATACCCGATTGAACACATCTTACATTCAACCGAATATACATCATCCGGCGCGGCAAAACATCGTGGTAAAGGATTTTAACCCCTCGAAATGGAGGACCTTTAATCCAACTTACTAAGCCCATGCGCTTTATCTCATCATTACACAAACAAATAACATGCAGAAATTAAATAACGGACAATAAACAAACAAGAAAACACAAATCGAAATATGTGTCGTTTGCTCAAGTGGTACATGGAGTTGTATCCCAAGTACAGACCGCACTACCATCCATTCGGATTCGGCTACATAATTTGCGTCTGGGTTTCCATCCTGTATACCATGAGAGACGACACATTTTCCATTCATTCAAGGGCCACAACACACATTATTCCACGATACTCATGCGAATAAAAATCAATGAATAATTAAAATACGAATGAAAATAGATGAGAAAAGTGTCATCAGATCTAACCTTTTATGTCGAATTTTGGAAGCGCGTTACAAGTCCGTTTGAAGGGCTAATACTCCGTAACTCTTCCGGTTCACTGGTTCAATGTTTTTGCTCGTTATTTCGCTGTTGAGGCCGCTATTTTCACTCTGTTTTGCTGCTTTTTTGGGTGCAGTTTTGGACAGTTTCAGAGACTATTTCAGGTGTAGTTTTGGGGAGTTTCAAGGACTATTTTAGGTGCAGTTTCAGGGAGTTTCAGGGACTGTTTCAAGTGCAGTTTTGGGGAGTTTTGGGGACTATTTTGCGTGCTTTTTTGTTACTGTTTTTATCGGTTATTGAGGGACTTATGCGCAGGGGTATTGGCCTGTTTAGGGTGAAACATGGATGTCAGTTTTAGTGTGGTTTACGAGTGTTTGGTCAGTAGGTGCGTGTAGGGTGGCTTAGTTGCGTGAGGGTGCAAGTGTCGCGTGAGGCTTATGGACGTGTGGAGGGTGCAAGGGCAATTAACCGTGTGTGGGAATAGGCTAGTGGCGTGTTGGTTGCAACGTGGGAGTAGTTTGAGTGGGAGAGAGGCTTGATGGCAGTTAAGGGTTGATTGCTATGCGTCGGTCTGTTGTTAGTGTATCTTGGTGAGGACTAGATTATGGTTTGTATATTTTGTTTAATTTGGTCAATTTCCGAGAGTGGTGAGAGGGTGTAGAGAGAGAGGTTAGATGATCAAGAGAAGGTGGTGGCGTGTTTTTGTTGAAGCTATAGAGAAGAGAGGGTGCATGGGCTGTGCGTTCTAGGGTTATTATCTTTTTGTTTGTGTTTTTGCCGTGAATGTCTAGGAGGGGGAAGTGTTGGATTTTGGTTTCTTTTATAGACAAAGGCTAGGGCTTTTCCTTATTTGAAAAGGAAGGAATCAATTAGTGTCTTACAAGGAAAGTCTAATATTTGATTGGGGGACATGTCTTGGCTAGATTAGGAATATGATATATTTAATTTGTTTTGTTTAGGCATGAGATTTGTTTAGTTACGAATATAATATACTTGATTGATTTTAACTAGGCATGATTTTATTTGATATTTATTTTAATTTGGTACATGATTTTTAGATTTTATTTAATTCCCCATGTGTTAAATATGCATTTTATTAATTTGGATGTGTTTCAAGTAGGCTTGGGCGTGTGTGGGCTTATGGTGGGCGTGTGGTTGGCTTTTGGTGGTGGGCTTGGTGTGTTTCAAGGGTTTTGGGCCAATGTTAATTGGTTTGCGGGGTTTTTTTTTGGGCCAAGGTTCTTTAAAACAGAGGTCCAACAAGTGAGTCCGAAGCTAAACAAGCGAATAAAATCTAACAAAATCCCGATTCCCTTCCGACGTCTGTTTCCCGCGACTTCCGTGACTTAAAAGGTACTGCCTCTAAATGAGACTCATCATAGGGACTTACATGCAAAAATACAATGCCTACAGTCGCCCCCACTTTGAAGGGACTTGTGCAGTGTGTGACAATGACAATCCTATCAAAGTACAAGCAATGCATTTTTACATACCTGGCTCGCCAGCTGCGACTTGACTTGCCATGTGTTGAGTTGGTATGCTAAACCTCATACCCGAGGTGTCACGGTTGCGTCTCCGTACCTAGAGTGTCACAGTGATGTCTCCATACCCGTAGTGCCGTACCTGGCGTGCTAAACCTCATACCCAAGGCGTCACTGTAATATCCCCATACCCGGAGTGCCGTACCTGGCTTGCTATACCTCATACCCAAGGCATCGCTGTGTAATATCTCCATACCTGGAGTGCCGTACCTGGCGTGTTAAACCTCATACCCAAGGCTTCGCTGTAATATCTCCATACCTGGAGTGTCGTACCTGGCGTGCTAAACCTCATACCCAAGGCGTCGCTGTAATATCTCCATACCCAGAGTTCCGTACCTGGCTTGTTAAACCTCCTACCCAAGGCGTCGCTGTAATATCTCCATACCCGGAATGCCATACCTGGCATGCTAAACCTCATACCCAAGGCGTCGCTGTAATATCTCCATACCCGGAGTGCCGCACCTGGCGTGCTAAACCTCATACCAAAGGCATCACTGTAATATCTCCATACCTGGAGTGCCATACCTGGCAGAACTGATACTAGTAATGATGTGGGCCTCGTCCCCAAAGTGCCATACCCGGCAAGACTAATACTGATAATAATGTGGGCCTCGCCCTCAGAGTGCCATACCTGGTATGATTGATAATGATAATGATATGGGCCTCGCCCCCATAGTGCCATACCTGGCAAGACTAATACTGATAATGATGAGGGCTTCGCCCCCAGAGTGACATACCTGGAAAGACTGATACTGATAATGATATGGGCCTCGCCCCCGGGACTCATCCCTAAAACTGATATTGATGATCTGATAGTTTCTCTCAACATACTATACTGCTTCCCATGAGATAATCCTGATAGTTAGACATATTTGCTTCCTCAACGAATGCTTCGCGTCGAAACCTGAGAACCTTCAAAGTACTCGATGCACTCAACTCTGATCGTCTGAATAGGTGATCTGAACTAGACTCCTAGTGTGTGTGTGTGCCAAGGCTCTTTCACAACTTCATCCTTAAGTAAACAAACTTGACGATTTTGTCTAGGAGAATCGGATCAGTGGGTCTAACCAACCTAGATGTCTTGAACAGACTCTGTGATTTCTTCGTCATACTCAAAATGACATGGTCTTTTTTTTTTTCACTCACTCCACATAATTCTTACTTTCAACCGCTGATAATGTGGGCTTCGCCCCCTGGGATCCATTCTTGAAACTTATACTGATATGGGCCTCAACCCTGGGATTCTTTCCTGAGACTAATACTGTTGCGGGCCTTGACCCGGTGATTCATCCCCGAAACTGATACTGATTCTGATTCATTCCTGAGACTGATACTGATTCTGATTCATTCCTGAGACTGATACTGATTCTGATTCATTCCTGAGACTGATGTGGGCCTCAACCCTATGATTCATTCCTAGAACTGATGACACTGTACTGTTGCTGCTTCTGGTTGGCTTGCATTTGCCACTTTCTCTTTTTCTCCGTTGAAACCTGTGAATACAAAGAAAACAAAACACAAAAAGAATGCAAGTGCGTTACGTGTATGCATGCATGCATGGATGAATTTCCTATGCCATTAGGTTAGGTCTTCTGCCGGTACTCTTGGTGGCTGTTAGGTCTTTTGACAAGTATTCCATCTTCCCTAACCAATGGGTATCTATGATGGCTCTCAAGACATAAGGGGGTTAACATGGTGCATGTATGCATGAGGTGCATGAGATGTGTGCGATGTATAGAATATATAGGTCGGCCCATTATCATTTTAAAGCATTTAACCACACCATTGCGCGGTGGAAACTTGTCCCAGTTGAAAAGGCCCAACATGTTTACACCTTTGTGATAACATAGCTAAACAACTTCAAATGATAGGGGGCCCAAACACAAGCATAAAGAAAAAATTTCTATAGAGTGGCCCAAACCCAAACTCAAACCGTTGGGTTCGGAATGGTCCCTTACTTATACCACTTGTAATAAAATGATTTGTGCAATAATTTAATCGAGTCTAGCAACATATATTCCCAAGGGTATTCTATTTCTAAATTCACACTCATAGATCAAAAGTTTATCTAAATTCACATGTAACACATTTTCAAATTTGCATACAACCTATTTATATATAATCTATGTCTGAATTTGCATGCATAAAGATAAATACGGCTAGCATACAATGTCATAAGCACATTACATTCGATCATAGGCATGCCAGTAGATATTAATTGTACAATCACGAATGAAAGCAAATTAGAATAACAGCGAGCATATAAGTAGATGACTACCGTATAAACATGCATCATGGAAATGAACATGTAATCTTGTGCACACAATAAATGACTAAATGCGAGAACATGAACAATAAAAAAGGCAAATGACAAAATGAGTAACGATGCATGAGATGTGATGAAAGAGAGTTTGTTTACCGTGGGCGTTCGTGCGGCGTTCGTATCCGCGTTCGAATGGTTAACAGAAGGTTTATGTTCGAGTAGCGTTCGTAAACGCGTTCGAACGAACTGAGATAGAAAACATGCATTCTGAAATGCGTTCGAACGGGGTTACAGCAGCGACCACCAAAATACAGTAAACCACATGACACATACGTGAACGGATGAATAGATGACACCTAATAAATAATAACGGGCTAAAAGGCGCGATAAAGCATCGTGGTAAAGGATTTTAACCCCTCGAAATGGAGGACCTTTAATCCAACTTACTAAGCCCATGCGCTAATAACATAATGCATATAAAGAATAAAGACAATAATATCGGACTTTGTATACCCGATTGAACACATTTTACATTCAACCGAATATAAATCATCTGGCGCGGCAAAGCATCGTGGTAAAGGATTTTAACCCCTCGACATGGAGGACCTTTAATCCAACCTACTAAGCCCAGACGCTAATAACATAATGCATATAAAGAATAAAGACAACAATATCGGACTTTGTATACCCGATTGAACACATCTTACATTCAACCGAATATACATCATCTGGTACGGCAAAACATTGCGGTAAAGGATTTTAACCCCTCGAAATGGAGGACCTTTAATCCAACTTACTAAGCCCATGCGCTAATAACATAATGCATATAAAGAATAAAGACAACAATATCGGACTTTGTATACCCGATTGAACACATCTTACATTCAACCGAATATACATCATATGGCGCGGCAAAGCATCGTGGTAAAGGATTTTAACCCCTCGAAATGGAGGACCTTTAATCCAACTTACTAAGCCCATGCGCTCTATCTCATCATACCCAAAAAAATAACATCCAGAAATTAAATCCGGATAATAAACAAACAAGAAAACCCCATCGAAAATGTGCTGTTTGCTCAAGTGGTACGTGGAGTTTATCCCAAGTACAGACCGCACTACCGTCCATTCGAATTCGGCTACAGAATTTACGTCTGGGTTTCCATCCTATATCCCACGCGAGATGACACAATTTTCCTTCATTCAAGGGCCCCAACACACATTATTCCACGATACTCATGCGAATAAAAATCAATGAATAATTAAAATTCCGACTGAAAATTTAAGAGAAAGTGCCCTCATGTCTAACCTTTTATGTCGACTTTTGGAAGCGCGTTACAATTCTGTCGGAAGGGTAATACTCTGAACTCTTCCGGTTCACTGGTTCAGTTTTTGCTCGCTGTTTCACTGTTTAGGCCAATATTTTTCAAGCCCGTTTACTGTGTAGGTTTGGGTGCAGTTTTGGGCAGTTTTAGGGACTGTTTCGGGTGCAGTTTTGGGAGTTTTAGGGACTATTTCTGGGTGGCAATTTTGGGGAGTTTCGGGGAACTGTTTTAGGTGCTTTTTTGTTACTATTTTGGTCGGTTATTGAGGGACTAGCGTAGGTGTATTGGCCTATTAGGGTTGACACATGGCTTCAGTTTTATTGTGGTTACGAGTTTTTGGTCAGTAGGTGCGTTTGTTCGTGGGCTTAGGTGCGTGAGGGGTGAAGTGTGGCGTGAGGCTTATGGACGTGTGTGTTGGACAAAATGACCCATAGCGTCACTATTTGCACAGATCATTGTGTTGTGTAGCAAATTAACTATGTGACAAGGAAATTGCACTCTCATCATTTGTGATTAGATCACCATAGATATATAAATGAAGAGAGGTCCCTATGATTAGTTCCTGGACTGAGAATGATATGAGACAGTATCAGTCCCCGAAGGATTAATCATTAAATATCCCTAGCCGGAGTATTATCGAGACTGGACATCGATAATGCGGAATAGGCTAGTATTGCACTTGTGTGCGTTGTGAGGGCACAACGGCATAGTTCTCATATATATAAGTATTGGATACTTATGCAAGTGCGATAGGAGGTCGTGTTTCACCGATGGTACGGGAAACAGCTTCGCTCTGGATAGACCCTCGGAATCCCATTGGTATTATGACTATGTGTCTATGGGAGGCCGAAATCAAGGTAGGTGTGTATAGTCTTAACCTGAGACTTACATCGCTAATACTTACGATAATCGATAGACTTTGGTCTTGGTGGTACAGGCTTTAACCGGTTCTGCGTACACCACTTCTGGGTTTATCAGAGAGTCGTAGTGTATTGGGTGTGATGTCAAGACGGAAGTATCACTTCAGTCATATGGAGATGATGTCACGCAGGATACGGTACTAGTGCTCTTGAGTGTGCGCAACCAATCGGGATATTATGACCAGGTCATGAATATCCGATTATAGAGACTATGTTACCAGACATCCGATATGTGCTTCGGACGGGGCAGACACTTATCCAGCCCCAGCCCTAGCACGTGACTATCCGATACTGGGCCGATACACACAATACAATTGTATACTACGCTTGATACATATCTTAAATATTCTTAAATGGATATGTCCGGAGAATTGGGTAGACTTGGTGCTTTGCTAGGAGTCGACCTTGTCTCGTAATTTGGTAAACGTAGTACTTGGTACGTACGTGATTCGGATACTCCGACGACCGTATTTACTGCCAATTATCCGGGGATCTCATGGGTCGCTTCCCGATAATCCACCGATGACGCACAACTCGCACTCTTGAATAATCTGGGATTATATAGAAGAGAGAGAAAATTAATCTAGGATTAATTACGGAGATATTTTATCTAGGATAAAATATCGTCTAGAGAGAGATAACGATTAATTTGGAATTAATCGGTAAATTAATATATTCGATATATTAAACGAAATTAGATTTCGACGCGGAATTAAAATTAGATTTTAATTCGGGCGAACGAATTAATTTAGAATTAATTCGTTAGCGACGTGAATAGTGAATTCGCTAGGCGTAATCATTTAATTACGACGCGACGGAAAAGTCGTTAATTTGGAATTAGCGAACCCGAGCCCGAGTGTGATTGCGAGCGCATTCGTATTTCGAATTCGAGTGCGGCAACGCAAGTCGCATCAAGCGTCAAATCAATCGTCACATCAAGCGTCAAATCAAAAGTCACTTTGAGTGATTGATTGATTGATTTATTGATTGATTGATGGATTGATGGATTGAATTGCATCACATCACTTTATTAAAGTGACATGTGAATAGTTGATGTAAGTGGTGTAATAGTGTTTGGAGGGAAAAAACTTTACTTTTGAATTTATTTAAATCAATTGAGTAATTAGTTTTATTTATTTTTCTTGGAAATATAAATAAAGCTTTTTGGAAAAGCTTTTCACAACCATAACACAAATTTTTCTCTCTCAATCTCTCTCTTCTTCTCACGCCAAACACAAAATGTCACTGTTTTGAAGCCAAAATGGCGTGAGCATGAGGGAAGCCAAGAGTGGTTTTCATGGTGAAAATCAAGTGCTAGCACACTTACGAGTCTTGCGAAGGTGGTAGGGAGGTTCGCCCATGAGCCGGGATCCGTCGGACGAGGCTTGGAGCTCCGTTTTCTCAACTCAAATTTCTGTTTTGTAAGGCAGTGGACTGCTGCAGTTCACGCATGAAGCAGTGAGCATTTTGGCCTTGATTCGCTTCAAATCGACTCAACCGATCGATGTGAGTATTCCGCTACCTCCGTTGATGTATTCACACATTGTTTTCATTGCTTGTTTGATCTTGGGACCTAGATTAATAACCAACAATGGCATCAAGAGCCTAGGTTCAAGCATGAAAAATGTAGGGCTTAAAATTTGGGTAAATGTTTGTTGAGCATGATTTGAATAAATTGATTGTTTAAGTATGCTTATAACATGTCTAATTGCATTTTGGTTGGACCAATTTGTTGAAAATTGATTTGGAATAATTTTCCCCAATTATTCATGTTGGCCGAATGTTAAAGATGTTTGGAAATTTGAATTTTTGGTTTTGATTCATTGGATGAGTTAGAATCATGTAGGATGATGTTAATTTGAAGTCAATTGGATTGAATTTTGAATTGAACATAAATCCCAAATTGCTTGTGTTGGCCGAATGGAGTATGCCCTTAATGTCTTTGATTTTTGATTTTATGAACATTGGATGTGTATGAAATCATTTAGGATGTTGATTTAATGTCGATTGTGGGTTTGATTGGATTGAAACCAAATCGGATGTGAAAAATCCTTCCTTGGCCGAGACTAAAAGCATGTAAATGGGTTTGATTTTTCATTAATTGTGTTGGACACAATTGATGAAATGACCATGATTAATTATGTAATTCATGTTTTGGAAATGTTGATTTAGTTGATTAATCATGTAATGCACTTTAGGTAATTAAATTGCGGAATTGGATTCATGAAATTTAATTATTTAGGCTTAAATTGGATTTGGGCTTCTAATGTTGTATTGGGCCTATTGGGCTTGATTTTATCAAGTTGGGTTTAGGCCAAATGGATTGGATCCAATTGGGCCCAAAACCTTAACCATAAAGCCCAAATGCGACTAATGAACCTTTAAAGTTCAATTGGGCCTAATGGGCCAAGATTGATTTATGGGCTTATGGGGTAAATCCCGGATTGGACTTTGGTTATCGGTTTGACCCGAGTTGACCAAAAGTCCACGCCTTAAGAAATCAATTAAAAGCCCATTGGACTTTAATTGAATTGACGTTGGACGTTAATCGGTCTTTGAGACGCGTTACGATTAAATTTGGAATTTAAATCGTAAAAGGTTTATTAATAAAGTGTAATGTTTAATTTGGAATTGAATAGTGAATTAGTATTAAGTACATGTTAATTAGATTTAATGATGTAGTTTAATTTAATTCATGAATTCGTACTTTAAGTACTTATTCGCAAAAACGAGTTTGACTCGAACAAAATCAAATCGTTGTTTGAACATTGGATGATCACTTAATTATCAGATTAATTAATTTGATTAGATTGATTGATAGCATGCTTATGTGTGTGAATACGTGGTTGTGTTGAATGAATAATGTATATCGGATGGATATTAGATGGGTGGGGCAATTTTAGAAATTGTTGTAATAAATTCGATTTATTAAATTGGACCTGCGTGTCCAGCCTTATCACCTTCATTCTCTTTGTATTCTCTTCTCACCTATTCCCCTCCATGTAAATGAGGTTTCTTTAGAAGTGTAGTGTAACGGGTAGAAGTAATACAAGTGCTAGCTTGAGTGAGAAATGGAGAGATTTGATCTAGGATCAATGTGTAAAGTATCCATCCGCATATCATTATTATTTATTTTCATACTCGCTTTATTATGTATTTAGAATGCATGTTTAAGGGTGTATGATGATGAGACCTTAACAAAGATAATAAATTGGTAGCCAATTTGCACGCGAAAAACCCTCGTTAAATATCAAGCGTTTATTTTCCTTCCATTGAGTGATTCTTACTCAAGATCCGAGATTGGCAGGGGTTGTTGGCCAAAGTCAAGCCCTTGTCCGTCGAAGATGTGTTTTAATCACGAGGCTTTGTTCCATATCGGTGTCGTGTCCAAGTTGTGGTTTGTTGGCCAAAGTCAAGACCACTTCTTGTCCATTGACATTGATTACGAAGCTTCCATGTCAATGGGTCCGCGCTTGACTGGGATCACTAGGTTTGTTGTGCCAAAGCCAAGGCCTAGTTGATTCAGAGGAAAAAGGTTAGGGTATACATTCGATGTATAGGCATATATTAGATATATGTTTGGGACTTGGATGTCCACCTACTGGATCTAGGAGTTGGATGAGATCCACTTGATCTTCGAGATCTACCTAGTTAATTATCATACAATTTGTTGGCCAAAGTCAAGATTGTGTGATATTTAACGGGATCCTAGCCCACTAGGAAACACGGTTTCCGAGTACTCGACAGAGGGTTAGAGGCTCGACGAAAAATAGTGGGAGGCAAGTATTGAATTTGCAACATTCGTTCGAATACTCGCTAAACGCGCTCATCTATTTTACTCGTCATATTAATCAAAAGTATTAGTTGGACTAATATTTTATGTTGTTTTAAAATATATATAGTTGGACTATATACAAACTCATTCAATATATAGTTGATTTTATAATTGGATTATAGTAATCAATATAATTGAATTAAAATGATAAGTTGATTTTATAATTGGATTATAGTAATCAATATTAAAATTATAGTTGATTAAATAATTGGATTATTGTAATCATTATAATAAATAGTATTTTATTAAATTGATTAAATAGTTGGACTATTGAAATCAAGAAAGAATTGAAAAGTTGAATATTTAAAATATATAATCCTTGGATTAAATGTTTTAAATGATTTAATTTTCATTGGGAATTAATAATACGTTACTTTATTGGATAAAATAACTTGTTATATCTAGGCCCATAATTAAGAAAATAAGTAGAGCATAAAATCTTTGGAAGATTTATGTGATGATGACTTTAGTGCTTAATTATTATACTTATCATAAATCTATCTTTAGATTTAAAAGTATTAAATTGCAATTAATAATTCTTAGAGAATTGATTTGACTATTCTAGAGGTGAAAAGTCAAAGTTTGCAATTGGGCGTGTTGCATAAGGTGCACATCGTTTCGATATTCCGAAACCCAAGGCTTGGCCAAAGGTTTGTGAAATATTGAAAAGATAATTGACATATCCCAAAGTGACTACCAATGGGATATGGAAGACACAAAGGAATTAAAGAAAGGGCGAGGCTCTAACTTTAAAATATTTGTCAAAGTTATGTTCACTACTAGTATTGAAATTGGATTTTAAATACTTAGTATGGTACATAAAATATATGTATTGATGTTCAGAATTTGCTATGAGCTGGATACTGACTTCAAGCCGAGATTTCTCTGTGAATCGGAAACGGGACGAAAGTCGCTGTTTCGACCGTAGATACCTAAGTTTAGGAACTACCCTTTGGGTATGTACTTAGATTAGGAACTGTTATGATGTAACTAGTTTGACTAGAGACATTATCTCTATATCAGTGTTTAATCCGTTACGGATAAAACCTTTATATTATAGAACACTAAGTGTTTTATTATATAAAGATGATACTGAGATAAATACATTAGATGTAAATAACAGAATTTATATTTTGAATATAAATAAAATCTCAACATATAAAAATGACAAATAAATAGCTCAAATTGATTTGATCAATAGAGACTTATTTGTGGCATTATTGTCTAGGACACAATTAAACAAGACTCGTATATCCACACTTTTGAAGAGTGGGTACTAGGACTGATTTGACTATTCAAATAAGGTCTGCGAATCTAGTTTATTAGGTAAAATACCTAAAATACTATTTACTTAGTAATAGTAAAAAGGCCACCGATCTGTTAGCCCTATTCATGGTGAAGTTAGTGGGCCCATATCTAGCTAGACTAGATGTGAACATGAATATTTCGTGACCTTGACGGATGTAACATCACGTTGTGGTTATGTGTTTCTTTTGAAGAACACAGATTGTAAACTTTTGAAGTTTCGACATGAAGTAAATTAACAGATCGGCTATAGTATCATTCCGCCACGGTAAGACCGTAATGGAAAAATACTTAAGCAGTAAGTTTCATACGTACATGAAAGAGTACGGTATTCTTTCATATGAGGACTCCTCCCGAGACACGTCAGTTAGACGGTGTGTCCGAACTAAAAACCGAATTTTGTTGGACATGATAAGGTTTATCACGAGTCGCTCTGAGCTACTGTTTCCTTCAATAGGATATGTATTAACAGTGCAAAACTTATTTAGAATAAGGTTACATATAAATCTGTTTGACAGATATCATATAGGATATGAACAGGAAAGAAATAATTTGGGTATGCCAGGCATAACGTTTGGATGATACCAAACTAAGGACCCAAATTGGATAAGTGCCAATATAGGTTATCCTAAGGGAAACCTTAAGTATAGTACTTGTAAATCTCACATGAGAACAATGTGATTGTTGCTCACCATGCGGTTTTTCCTGAGAGGAATACCGATATGCAGTGGTCAGTGGGAGGATAGTGATACTCGATGAAAATCGGAGTAATACTGTTCTAGGCACGAAGTCCTTAATAGAACACAAACAGTTCATCAATGATGAATCTGTACCATTAATCTTCGAATACACAAGAACTGAGTAGATCGCTAACCTTATAAAGATGTCAATCTTATGAAGGTATATCCACTGACTACGTTTTGAGGAAGTGATACGAGGTATCGACTCCCTATTATGGCAAAGTGCCATGAATCCGAAATGGATTCCATGTATAACAACTATTTTGAATGCTAGTTGTTGTACCACAAGGCATTGTGCCTATTTGTACATTAAACGTATTCAAGGAAGACATACATGGAAGGCAACATACCAACGTACAAAGCTGGGCTTTTTGACGGAAAGGTATCGTTATCAACATTGTGTTAATAACGGTTCAACCTTTTACCTGTTGCCATGGTAAATCCATTTTGAAGATGCTTGTTGATAACTGCGTATTTCATTTATGAAATGTGTCAGTTGTAGATCAAAATCGCTTTCCTGAAAAGGAAACCTTTTGGAGGATGTTTACAACATCCTGACGATTTTGAATAACCGACAAACAAGGTTTGCGGGTTATTCGATCCATGTTTGGATTGAAGCAAGCATAAGGTTCTTGGAACTGTCGTTTTGAAATAATCATAATGGTTTATGATTTGAATCAAAACGAAATAATTCTTGTGTATATAAAGAGGTTAGTGGGAGAGCGCACTGACAGTGAAATTCCCATAAAGCAATTGTTGAAAGCTTGGCTTTCATAGAAATTCTCCGTAGAATTCTGGGGAGTAACAACCTTTATTCAAGGAATAAAGATCTACTGGGATAGATTTGGAGTTTTTAACACTCTCTGGGAAATTGTACATTTAAAATGTACTTGATAGGGTGTCTCATACGCTTCGAGCATATGGAGTCACAATCAGGTCAATCCAAATGACAGTCACTGAATTGATATTAAGAACATCTGTTAGTATCTCAGAGAACTAAAGATGCTATCTTAAACTATGGAGAAGGAGAACTTGAAGTGACTGGGATCACTGCTGCAAGTTTCCAAACAATTAAATACTACAGTACTATTAAGTTTGAACAGTGGGACAGTGAGCTGGAAATCTTCCTAGCAAGATAATTGTTGCCGAATAAACAACAAATGCGGATTATTGCTGCAGCTGAGGCAGCAATAGAAGCCATTTGGGTCGAAAATAAATCTAATTAGATTAGATATAGTTCTGTTAGCGGCTGAGCTAGGCATCAGCACAGACTAAGGAATTAAAGGTCTCATCGATGATCCAGATATATACTTCCATATCATCTGATTCGTTCGGATCATACATCGTGGCGATGTGATGATCATATAAATCGCGTCAAACGATAATCAAACAAATCCGCTGACGAAAACTTTTCCTCAGCAATTTGAGCGAACCGTACATAGTTCGGGTGTGGGACACTTGAGTGACTGGCTATGTGCCAAGTGGGAGATTGTTGGACAAAATGACCCATAACGTCACTATTTGCACAATCATTGTGTTGTTGTAGCAAATTAACTATGTGACAAGGAAATTGCACTTTCATCATTTGTGATTAGATCACCATAGATATATAAATGAAGAGAGGTCCCTATGATTAGTTCCTGGACTGAGAATGATATGAGACAGTATCAGTCCCCGAAGGATTAATCATTAAATATCCCTAGCCGGAGTATTATCGAGACTGGACATCGATAATGCGGAATAGGCTAGTATTGCATTTGTGTGCGTTGTGAGGGCACAACGGCATAGTTCTCATATATATAAGTATTGGATACTTATGCAAGTGCGATAGGAGGTCGTGTTTCACCGATGGTACGGGAAACAGCTTCGCTCTGGATAGACCCCTCGGAATCCCATTGGTATTATGACTATGTGTCTATGGGAGGCCGAAATCAAGGTAGGTGTGTATAGTCTTAACCTGAGACTTACATCGCTAATAATTACGATAATCGATAGACTTTGGTCTTGGTGGTACAGGCTTTAACCGGTTCTGCGTACACCACTTCTGGGTTTATCAGAGAGTAGTAGTGTATTGGGTGTGATGTCAAGACAGAAGTATCACTTCAGTCATATGGAGATGATGTCACGCAGGATACGGTACTAGTGCTCTTGAGTGTTGAGAAACCAATCGGGATATTGTGACCAGGTCATGAATATCCGATTATAGAGACTATGTTACCAGACATCCGATATGTGCTTCGGATGGGGTAGACACTTATCCAGCCCCAGCCCTAGCACGTGACTATCCGATAGTGGGCCGATACACACAATACAATTGTATACTACGCTTGATACAGATCTTAAATATTCTTAAATGGATATGTCCGGAGAATTGGGTAGACTTGGTGCTTTGCTAGGAGTCGACCTTGTCTCGTAAATCGGTAAAACGTAGTACTTGGTACATACGTGATTCAGATACTCCGATGACCTTATTTACTGCCAATATATCCGGGGATCTCATGGGTCGCTTCTCGATAATCCACCGATGACGCACAACTCGCACTCTTGAATAATCTGGGATTATATAGAAGAGAGAGAAAATTAATCTAGGATTAATTACGGAGATATTTTATCTAGGATAAAATATCGTCTATAGAGAGATAACGATTAATTTGGAATTAATCGGTAAATTAATATATTAGATATATTAAACGAAATTAGATTTCGACGCGGAATTAAAATTAGATTTTAATTCGGGCGAACGAATTAATTTAGAATTAATTCGTTAGCGACGTGAATAGTGAATTCGCTAGGCGTAATCATTTAATTACGACGCAACGGAAAGTTCGTTAATTTGGAATTAGCGAACCCGAGCCCGAGTGTGATTGCGAGCGCATTCGTATTTCGAATTCGAGTGCGACAACGCAAGTCGCATCAAGCGTCAAATCAATCGTCACATCAAGCGTCAAATCAAAAGTCACTTTGAGTGATTGATTGATTGATTGATTGATTGATGGATTGATGGATTGACTTGCATCACATCACTTTATTAAAGTGACATGTGAATAGTTGATGTAAGTTGGTGTAATAGTGTTTGGAGGGAAAAACTTTTACTTTTGATTTTATTTAAATCAATTGAGTAATTAGTTTTATTTATTTTTCTTGGAAAATATATAAAGCTTTTTGGAAAAGCTTTTCACCAACCATTACACAAAATTCTTTCTCTCTCATTTCTCCTCTTCTTCTCACGCCAAACACACAAAATGTGGACTGTTTTTGAAGCCAAAAATCGTGAGCATGAGGGAAGCCAAGAGTGGGTTTTCATGGTGAAAATCCAAGTGCTAGCACACTTACGAGTCTTGCGAAGGTGGTAGGGAGGTTCGCCCATGAGCCGGGATCCGTCGGACGAGGCTTGGAGCTCCGTTTTCTCAACTCAAATTTCTGTTTTGTAAGGCAGTGGACTGCTGCAGTTCACGCATGAAGCAGTGAGCATTTTGGCCTTGATTCGCCTTCAAATCGACTCAACCGACCGATGTGAGTATTCCGCTACCTCCGTTGATGTATTCACACATTGTTTTCATTGCTTGTTTGATCTTGGGACCTAGATTAATACCATTAGTGTGGAGGGTGCACGGGTAATTAATCGTGAGTGGGAATAGGCTAGTGGCATGTTGGTTGCAATATGTGAGTAGTTTGAGTGGGAGAGAGGCTTGATGGCAGTTAAGGGTTGCTTGCTATGCGTCGGTCAGTTGTTAGTGTATCGTGGTGAGGACTAGATTAAGGTTTGTATATTTTGTTTATTTTTGGTCAATTGCCGAGAGTGTTGAGAGGGTGTAGAGAGAGAGGTTAGATGATAAAGAGAATGTGGTGGCGTGTTTTTGTTGAAGCTATAGAGAAGAGAGGGTGCAGGGGCTGTGCGTTCTAGGGTTATTATCTTTTTGTTTGTGTTTTTCCCGTGAATGTCTAGGAGGGGGAAGTGTTGGATTTTGGTTTCTTTTATAGACAACGGTTAGGGCTTCTCCTTGTTTGAAAAGGAAGGAATCAATTAGTGTCTTACAAGGAAAGTCTAATATTTGATTGGGGGACATGTCTTGGCTAGATTAGGAATATGATATATTTAATTTGTTTTGTTTAGGCATGAGATTTGTTTAGTTAGGAATATAATATACTTGATTGATTTTAACTAGGCATGATTTTTTTTTTATATTTATTTTAATTTAGTACATGATTTTTAGATTTTATTTAATTCCCCATGTGTTAAATATGCATTTTATTAATTTGGATGTGTTTCAAGTGGGCTTGGGCGTGTGTGGGCTTATGGTGGGCGTGTGGTTGGCTTTTGGTGGTGGGCTTGGTGTGTTTCAAGGGTTTTGGGCCAAGGTTAAGTGGTTTGTGGGTTTTTTTTTGGGCCAAGGTATTTTAAAACGAAGGTCCAACAAGTGAGCCCGAAGCTAAACAAGCGAATAAAATTTAACAAAATCTCGATTCCATTCCGACGTCCGTTTCCCGCGACTTCCGCGACTTTAAAGGTAGTGCCTCTAAATGAGACTCATCATAGGGACTTACATGCAAAAATGCAGTGCCTACAGGAAGCTTGCAAGGAATTATTATAGATGAAGAAATTTATCCAGGAATTGGGTTTTAAGCAGGAGAAGTACACTTTGTACTGTGATAGCCAGAGTGCTATCTACCTTGGTAAAAATTATACTTTTCACTCGAGGTCAAAACATATCGATGTGAGGTATCACTGGATACGGGACGTCCTGAGTTCAAAGCTGTTAGAACTCATAAAGATTCACACTGATGACAATAGTACCGATATGTTCACAAAAGTTTTACCGAGGGAGAAGCTTGAAATATGTCGTGCCATAGCTGGGATGACAAAACTCTCCATATAGTCAAAGCAGAGAGATACATGGAACTACGATTAGCTTGATCCGAACTCAGGGTACGTAGGCAGTCATACAGATGCAGCCAAGGGTGTATCCTTTTGAGGATCCAGTTTGGGTGATTGATGGTCGGCTCAGATTTTAGGGCAAATCTTCACCGAGGGGGATATTTATTGGATTCCAGCATGTATGCAACTTGCATGCATGCTAGGCTCCAGTTGGCCAAGTTGGCCAGCTGATGAAAGTTGGCAAAAACGTGTGGCACTGTAGCACACGTTTTGGCCCTATAAAAAGGAGCCCCAATTCACTTCTTAAGCATCACGGAATCAGAGTAACATAGAGAGTAAAGAGTGTTTGAGAGGTTTTTTGTAAAGCTTTGGTTTAAACTTTGTAATTCTTTTATTTGTGTAATAAAAAAGAGTTTTCCTCTCATTTCTCCTCTATTGTGATTGTTTATATCACAACACCCATTATGCACCTCAAGCTCAGCTCCTCCCCCGTGGTCATAGTCTCATCAGTTGAAATAGCAAAACTTTTTCTCAAAACACATGATGTTACATTTGCTTCCCGGCCAGCAATTGTTGGTGGCAAATACTTAACCTACAATTATTCTGGTATAGGCACCACACCACACGGTCCATATTGGCGTCAATCACGTAAAGTCTTCATGATGGAACTTCTTAGTTCTAAATGCTTAGATTCATTAGAGTACATAAGAGTAAAAGAAAGAAAATCATTTCTCTTAGACTTTTACAAATCATCTTCCACGGCTGTTCATTTGAGAGACCGCCTTTATATGCTCAATCTCAACATGATTAGCCGAATGGTGTTTGGAAAAGATATACGGATGAGGATGAAGGCAATGTATTGACTCCACAAGAGTTTTTGCATTTGCTAGAAGAAGAGTTCTTGCTCCAAGGTGCTTTTAATATAGGGGATGCAATTCCATGGTTTGCTTTCTTGGATTTACCAGGGCATGTTAAGAGAATGAAGAATGTGATCAAGAATCTTGATAAATTGTATGAGAGTATTTTGGATGAGCATTATTCAAGGAGAAGATCTGTTAAAGATTATGAGGCTGAAGATATGGTGGATGTGTTGTTGCAGCTTGCTGATGATCCTACTCTCGAAGTTAAGTTCAAAAGAGATCAGCTTAAGGCGTTAATCTAGGTAAATTTCATGAGCTATTTCCTTTTTTGTTTTAGAGAATCTGAAAAGTGATTTTGTTGATTCAACTCGTAAAATCTCTTTGAGATAGTACAAAAGGTATAGGGTATTTGGTTTATCATTCATGAAACTAGTTAAAAATTATAATTTTCTTTACATGTTTTGAAGGAAGGTTTAAGTGTCTCACTTAATGTATAATATTATATTATTTATTATAAATATGAACAGAATCTCAACGCCCTTCTGGTTTTTATAGAGATTAGATTCCGCTTGATGTATCATTATTAACTATGCCTCAATGAGATGAGAAGAAAGGCTTGTAGGTTGATAGACACACGTTTGATGAAGATTGTGAGAAGAAGTTCTAGATACCAATAATTATATAAATTTTGTATTCTCTCGTATCAATATGAGAAAACGAACCTAAAATCCACTATATGAAGTTGGAATATGAGAGACCAAAAGAAAAAGAATAATAATTTTCATGTATGATATATTAATATGACTTACTAGGCAAATGAAAAGTAATTTGGTTTCTAATATTATAACTAACTAGTACAGGGCCCGGACTTTGTGCGGGTTGAGCATTTATTTAGTTCTTGATATTGTAAATATTCTGGATCTTGTTGGTTTTATAATTTAAATGACACAATTGATTTACTTTCACGTAATATTTATATCTTCTTCGTTGTCTCTTGGTTCTCAAATAATATTTCGAATTCACTGTGCAAGAGTTAATAGTCAGAGTCTACATCCTGAATCACAATAAAAATTAAAAAAATTCATGAAAAAAAACTTATAGAAATAATTCAAAATAAAATAACAAATAATAATAAATTTCTATATTTCTATTCATTATTTATTATTTTTTAAAATCTAAACTAACTACCTTTAGAAAAAAATACACAGATAAATGATATGATTGTCCCAGCCCTCTACTTATTTTACACGTACTTTTTTTTGCCGTGTGTATCTTTCTTTTTTTGGTTTTTCTTTTTCCAATTTTCTTGGTATGTCGTTTGTATAATCAGAAACTTTTTATCGTTATTTTTCAACACCAATTCCTACAATATCTGCTTATATAACCCGTTGGGATTATTTAGTTACTATATTCACCAAAGTTATAATTGTAAATTTACCCGACCTATTGGGAAATATTCAAGTACTCAAAAAGGCCAGCTATATCATTGGAGATGCTACCAGCAGGGAATATGTTAACCTATCCCCCTAAGCCTCTGACTTTCTAACTCTGATCAATGTTACTGATCTCATTTCAAGTACAAACTCATGCATGGGACCATTGCCCAACTCAATAATATAAAATAAATACAATTCAGAACTCATAACTGTATACTAAAATAAAAATTCTCTGTACAACTCTATTCTTGGACACCTTGACTTATTACACACCCAATCTCAACTGTACAAAATGTATGACACATGTTTTACATGGACTATGACTGTAACTCTGTACTCTACCTAGTGGCCCAAACCCCCTAGTGACTGCCATCAGTATCCATCCTCTCGAGCTCGTCCTCCGGGTATACCTACAAAATAAAAATACTGGAGTGTGGGGGTTAGATCAGTTGAACGACCTAGTGAGTGGACAGTTTAAAAATGAAAACTGAAATACTTTATGAAAATTCATTGTTCTAAAACTGAAATCCTTTCAAGGAAATTATCTTTTCTGAAAAGGCGTTTCTTATCCGAAAACAAATCGCTTTCTGTAAGACTTTTCTGGAAATTCTTTATGTCTGTAAAATTTGAATTCTTTCTGTAAAATTAAATTCTCTTGAAAACTCTTTCATAAAACTTATCATTTCTGAAAATCATATCTTTGAAAATCTTGTCTCTGGAAATGTGTCTCTGAAAATCTCTATCTGAAAACCTGTTTCTGAATATCTGCTGAAAACCTTACGTAATGGGGCGTTACGTATCCCTGTCCCCCACCATAAACCTAAACTAGTGGTATTAGGGCGTTACGTCTCGCAGTCCCCCAAGCCACTGAACTAGAGCCAGACGTGATGATCCATGCTATCATCCTGATCCTGAATCTAGGGTCTAGGGGTGTTATATCTCGTCGTCCCCCTAGCCCTGAATCTAGGATCTAGGGGCGTTACGTATCGCCGTCCCCCTAGTCCTATTCTACATGTACACATGTTCTGAATCTGTCAATTCCAATATTTGTACCAAGTTACATCTGAAGTGAGTTTTTCCCCATGCCTCCAAAAATCATCAAAATCATGCTTTAAAAATCATCATTTACTAAAACATTCTTATTCATAAAACAACTTAAAATCATTTCGGCTAACGCCTTATGTGCTGAAAAATAAGTCTTAAATAAAAAGTAAATAAGTAAAATCAATTTGAGAAAAGGGTTCACTCACAGATTTTTGGATATGGCTGGTATTTCTTCGCTTCGTTGAAGAAATTTACGATTCTTGCCGACAATCTATAATCGATAAACTTGGTTAGAATATAAATCGTGGAATATGCTTCAGAAATTTTTTCACTAGACGACACATTATGTTTGTGACATGATGTACCACGTGTGGTATGCTGATATGAAATGCTTAGAGTACCTTCTAACTTCATAGGATTTAATTGAAAAGGTTAAATCTGATTCTGGAAAATTAGTCACGCGTAGCGATGTCAAACATTATGTGTCACGACTCCCACTGGTTCAGACCCATGGCAGAGAGCCTCTGATTATTACGCATCACGACGCTAAGTGTTCCGCGTCGTGACTCCCACGTGACTAGACCAAAGGTAGAGCCTCTGCTTGTACGCGTCGCGACGCTCATAAAATTAAATTCGAGATAGAGAGTATTTCCTTACTACGCATCACGACATAAGCCCTTTGACGTCGCGATGCTAGCTCGATTTCATGGCCAAGCACCCACTCTTCAGTGATAATGCCCAAGTAATCCACACACCACCATACTAATATATTCTCATAGGCAATTTTCTAAACTTCAATATCAATATACAAGAACCAAATTTCATTTCTAACCACTTATATATCATTTGATCAAGGCATGCATATAAGGGTCTTAGAAGTTTAAACACTAAATCAAATTCATTTCATAATACACACCTTTTCAAGCATGCCTCATCATTAATTTTAATCAAAGCAATAAAAATTCATCCTCAACTCATCAAAATCTCATATTTTAGATTTGGGTTAAGATTTCTCATGTTGAATTATATTTCTTCTTCACCTTTAGAGTCCATAATCCTTACTCCCTCCTTCCTAAACTTGGTTTGTGTTGGATTTTCTTCTATTCTTCTTCCAAGCTACTTGTAAGATTGAAAATCTCCCACCCTTCCCTTTCATCATTCATTTCCAACTCCCTCAAGAACTAGGGGTTAATGTTTTTTATTTCTATTCTTGATTAGTTTGGTTATTTCTAGAGGAATCTAGAGACTTAGTAGATATTTAGAGTTATTGTGCCAATTTTGAGAAGGGTAATGGGCTTTTGGATTAAATTGGAAATTCCTTTTTAATCCTCATTTTCGTCACAATGTAGATAGTCTAGGGAAATGACCAAATTCGACCTAGTTCTTTTAAAAATTTAGAAAATGACTCAACATAAAAGTTGTAGAGCTTCGTCTTAAATTTTCAGCCATATAAAATTCATAAACATCGGAGATCGTATGAAAAATTTATAGCCTAAACACTAAGGGTCATCCAAAATGGAACATAAATTAATTTCTACATCGGATTTATAAGGAATTTGTTGAATATCCAAGAAGAAATTTCATGAGCTCATACAAGCTTGAACATGATTTTTATCTTGTGTTATGCCTCCTATAACGTAATAGTCATCGAAATTACCAAGGTGTTATATTTTCTCCCCCCTTAAATGGGATTCGTCCTCGAATCCCTTCTAAGCTTGAACTCTAAGGCTTGTCTTAGGTTGAGAATATATATGTCTCTATTACTCTTATCTTCTTTAACTTACTTTCTGTTCTTTTGTTCAAAACTTAGTACTATGAGTTTTGGGATTCTCTTATTATGGTGCACTCTATTCGATCTTATAGCTGAAAGCTTAATTTTTTGGGAATCCCTTTGGAAACCCTATTTCTCGTGTGGGAACAATGGCCGTATACTATATCTTGTCTATATAGAGGTGTAAATCCTTCACGAAACTTATCATTCATGAATTCATCTATCTCTTATTCTACACTTCATGACGTTCTGAAAAATGTGTTAGAAGTATTCAATATCTAAAATATGAACTTAGGTGTTCCTCGAACTGGTGCCTTAAGTGACTTAGTTTTCCTGTCTGATACCATGTGACTGTATTTCACATCATCTCCTTCTTTCATATAAGGATTTAATACTTCTTAAGATTTCCCAAACGATCACCCTTCTTATTATTGCTTCCACCCAAACATACTTAACTCCTAAGGTCTTCACCAAATTTGGTGTATAAATGCTACTATGGTCGTACCCACAACTACTCAAGTTGAATCAATAATCCTCAATAACCGCATGTGGCCTATATGGGGGATTTATATCAATATGATCATTAAGAAGTATATTCGTACCCAAGTCATAAATATGTATCTAAATTCTTCTCAACTAGTGCCCACACCTCTCTAAGGATACTTATGTCTCCTATATCTAGGTTCCTTCACGTTCTACCTTAAATCTATTATAAATACATACACGAGTAACCCTTGTCACTATTAGAAATGATCGTACTTGACTCTTCTTTAGTTCCACTTGCTCGATCTGATCTTAGCATTCATTATCATAACTTAACTATTAAATTCTCTATTTCCTCCTCCCTCAGTTTCAACCACTTATTGTCTTCATCCTTCAAGTTTTCTTACCTCTGCTTATCTGTGGGGCTTAGGATCTCATAGTTTTTGGTCAAATAGTTCATGCACTTATAGATTATTGTTATTTTTTACTGACTTATATTCAGGATATGAGGTTTCTATATTAGGCTTAATTTTATATATACTTGTGTTTAAACAATATTCTTTACTATTTACGTCAATGTTGGCGACTTAGTTTTGGTTAATGTTCATACTCTTTTTGTACCTCTAAATTCGTTGCTAACATAATTTCGGTTAACTATCATTTACGCTGACTTGTTCTTTTTATTTGATTGCACTTAAGAATATCTCACTTTCAGTTATTCCCATAGTCTTATTCTTGCCAGGTGCTGTCCTTGTCTCAACTATATTCGTATACCTAATTTCCTGCGCCGTCTCTATGTTATACCTCAATAAATCTATTTTAGGTCATATTTTTCCTTGTTTCTTAGCTAGGTACATTGCATGGAAACTTATGAGTTATAATTACTACCTTCATTCCGTTTCCTATCTAATGGAATTTCCAGTCTTATTTCGACGCTGAGAAAGCTTGATGTTGTGTACTTTAGGATTTTTGTAGAAAGGTCTGATATTAAGCATTCTTAGTCATTCCCTATAACTACTGAACTTAACCATCGAAAGCCTATCTTAGCACTTATGCACTTCTGTCATTATTTATCTAGTATATTTTTCTATTGTCATATTATCTCGAGAGTTCCACCTCCAAATCTCTTACTTGATGTCCTTTTCATATTCTTTCATGTTACATTCTATACCTAGAACTCATGTGATCTATGTCTCTGTCTCCTTATCCGAATGATATCATCTTTTTACATGTCTCTTACCCTACATTATAGTTTAATGTATTACACCACGAATTTACCTGTTCCTGGGAGTATCATTAGGACAAATATCATGGTTCTTCATCTTCACTATTGTCGTTTAACGAGGGTTGTGAGGGTGGGATTATGAAGTCTTTTTCGGTTGTGGTGGACTCACTAGTTACTCGTGCTGCAGTTGCACATGCTTCTCATTATAATCCTAGGACTCATTTATTTACATGTATAATATTAGGCTCCCACACTGGGGTACTATTGCTAGAAACTACCTGAATTATCTCCTTCAACTTTACTCCTGATTATTTTTCATCTATTGATCACACTATCTTTTACTGGAAACCTTCTTAAGGTTCATGCTCTCTCAAAATCCTACCATACTCCTTCTGTTATTTTTCCTACTAACCTGAGTTTCTGAACCCTATTAAGTCATTACTTCCTTAGAAGCTCTACATCAACTTCGATAGGTTAGGTATCAGTACTAATATTTTGGTTCGGTTGTTACTCTTCTCCTAATATTGTTCCTCTTTAGTATGGTGAGAAGCTCTGTATAAGTCGTATACCTTATTTCTATGGATTGCTCTCTCTTGTTCCTTATTCCTTTGAGCCTTTTACCTTCTTAAAGGATTTATATTCTACAATAAGATATGTTATCACTTCTAGATATTCAAATTACTCTGTCTCATATAAAATATTACTATCTTAAGATTATTATCCAGGTTTTCTTAAATTCTTTAGTTCGACTATCTTGTTGTCTCATGATTTGTCTATCATATCCGTCATTTACTTGTTTCAATCCTCATTGGACTCTAAGATGAGGGGTGAATACTTGCATCCCATAGAGGTCCGATATTACAATTACTATTAATTTTCTAAGCTTAGTGATGGTCTCGTTAGGTGTCTATATAGTTACTAGAATGAAGGCTACTGAAAAGATGAGTTATTATTTATTCTGTTTGGATCTGCATCAACTTCTCCATGTCTTAAGTTTCCACAACTTTTATCAACTATCATGAGGTCTCAGTTTACGTTACTATTTTTACGCTATGTTATCTATGTTACTATCTGTACTAATTTCTTGTTACTTTTCGTATCCTTCTTTATTATTTCCATATCTTATCTCTTGGCTCTAAACCGTGATGCCGAGGCTAATGGTGGTTCCTTCATATGGCTACTTACTAGATCTCTTCTTTCTACTCTTCCTATAGGCTACAGCTACGCCATATTAATCTTACTGGTACTCTTGTTAATTCATGAGTATCTCCAATCTTATGGGTCTGTCCTTTTAAACTTACATGAATTTCTACTAGCATTGGTCTGATCTATGGATTCTTACTGGTACTGCAAGTTTCTCATCTAGGATCATGTCAGGTTCTTTCTTTCTAACTTCAGAGACTTCCTTGAACATTTTTTGGGTGATCTATCTTTCAGTGTTCTCTGTTTTTTAGACTTCCTAGATTTGGTGTTCTATGTCCTGATACAGTCTATTAATCATGTAAGATAGGTATGCGATAGTCTCTTTCAGGACAATTTCCTTAACCGGTATCACTAAGAGGTTAAGATCTACATAGATCATGTCTTTATCTATATCGGATCTCATAGCTAAAGCAACTAATTAATTTTCTTGTCGGTATTCACTTTATTTCTTTATGAGCCTGGGTTTTGGAATCTCTACGCCTTTCTTGGTATATCCAATCTATTAGGAGTTTCCATAACTAATTCTGATTTATTGCTTCTTTTATCTTTCTGACTATTCTTTGTTATTTGGGGAACTTGCTATCTATACGAGGTGCTCAAAGGCTATTGGATGTACTTGAAAGAATTTTCAGAGGGAGGAAGAAATTTTTACTTGGGTCTATCTAACATTTTTTCTTGTTCGGGCTTATTCTATTCTCCTTATTACTAGAAGTTCGGGTATCTTCTTTATTATCTCATTTTTTGTCTCTACCATTTATTGTCCCTAGTTGCTTTAAGCATCAGTACATCATTTCTTACTTTTCTTATAGCTTTCTCTTCTCACTCCCTTAAGTGAATATTTTCAAAACCTTACTATCTATTCTCATAGCTTTTCTTGAACTTCTGATAATAAGCAAGGATAACTACATAAGGATTCTCAACTTGGAAAAAGAGTTTAGGATTTATGGTTTAGGGTTTAGAGTTTATGGTTTCTTTCATAAGGAAGAATATTCGAATAGCTTGGGAATTTCTTACTAACCTGTCTATAGGACTTGAGGACGTACTTGAGGATCAGATACTAGAGAGTTAGTGCCTCGTATACTAGTACCCGAAGCATACTACGTATACAAGACCCTATCATTATACCCACTGTAGTCACCGACTCCTTAGACCTTGTTGGGATACCATCTTTGTAACATCCCCCTCATCGGAGATGCTATCGGCGTGGAATAGGCTAACCTATCCCCTTGAGCCTCTGACTTTCTGACTCAGATCAATGCTACTGATCTCATCTCAAATACAAACTCATACATGAGACCATTGCCCAACTAAATAACTTAAAATAAATGCAATTCAGAACTCATAAATGTTACTCAAATAAAACTTATTTGTACAACTCTATTCCTGGACGCCTTGACTTATTACACACCCAATCTCAACTGTACAAAATGTATGACACATGAATTTACTTAGACTATGACCGTAACTATTTACTTGGCCTAATGGATCAAACCCCAAGTGAGTTCCATCAGTATTTATCCTCTCGAGCTCGTCCTCCGGGTATACCTGCAAAAATGAAACACTGGGAGTATGGGGTTAGATCGTTTGAACGACCTAGTGAGTGGATATTTTAAAAATGAAAATCGAAATACTTTAAGAAAATTCATTGTTTTAAAACTGAAATCCTTTCAAGGAAACTATCTTTTCTGAAAATTTTTATCTTATCTGAAAACACATCGCTTTCTATAAGACTTTTCTGGAAATTTTTTATGTCTCTAAAACTCTGAATTCTTTCTACAAAACTGAATTCTCTTTGAAACTTTTCATAAAACTTATCATTTCTAAAAATCTTATCTCTGAAAATCTATCTCTGAAAATCTATCTCTGAAACTCTGTCTCTGAAAACCTATTTTTGAAAATCTACTAAAAACCTAATTCATGGGGCCGTTACGTACCATGAATTTTTGTTATTTTCTTATTCATAAAACAACTGGAACTCATTTCGGCTAACGTCTTATATGCTAAAAAGTAAGTCTTAAATCAAAAGAAAATAAGTAAAATCAATTTGAGAAAAGGGTCCACTCACAAATTTTTGTGATTTGGCTTATACTACTTCGTTTCGTTGAACAAAATTACAATTCATGCTGACAATCTATAATCGATAAACTTGGTTAGAATATAAATCGTGGATTATGTTTCAAAAATTTAATCACTATACGACATATTATGTTTGTGACACGATGTATCGCGTGTGGTATGTTGATATGAAATCTTTAGAGTACCCTCTAACTTCCTAGGATGTAATTGAAATGGTTAAATATGATTTTAGAAAATTGGTCATGCACCGCGAGGCCAAATATTACGTGTCGAGACTCCCACTAGTTCAGACCCAAGGCAGAGAGCCTCTGATTGTTGCATATCGCGATGCTGAGTGTTCCGTGTCGCGACTCCCACTTGACCAGACCCGATGCAGAGCTTCTGCTTGTTATGCATTGTGACGTTGGGTGTGGAGCATCGCGATTCTCACATAATCAGATCCAAGACAAAGAGCACTTCCTTACTATGCTTCGTGACACAAGCCCTTTGGAGTCGCGACGCTAGCCCAATTTTAGGGCCAAGCATCCACTATTCTGTGATAATGCCCAAGTAATCCACACAACATCATACTAATATGTTCTCATAGGCAATTTTCTAAACTTCAATATCAATATACAAGAACCAAATTCCATTCTCAACCACTTATTTATCATTTGATCAAGGCATGCATATAAGGTTCTTAGAAGTTTTTAAACCAAATCAAATTCATTTCACAATACACACCATTTCAAGCATGCCACATTATTAATTTTCATTAAAGCAATAAAAATTCATCCTTAACTCATCAAAATCTCATATTTTAGATTTGGGTTAAGATTTCTCACCTTGAATTATATTTCTTCTTAACTTCTAGCGTCCATAATCCTTACTCCCTCCTTCTTAAACTTGGTTTGTGTTGGATTTTATTCCATTCTTCTTCCAAGCTTCTTGTAAGATTGTAAATCTTCCACTCTTCCATTTCTTCCTTCATTTTCGGCTCCCTCAAGAACTAGGGGTTAATGGCTTTTATTTCCATTCTTGATTTGTTTGGGTCTTTCAATAGGAGTCTAGGGACTTAGTAGATATTTAGAGTTATTAGGCTAATTTTGAGAAGGGTAATAGGCCTTTGGATTAAAATGGAAATTCCTTTTTAATCCTCATTTTCGTCACAGTGCAGATGATCTAAGCAAATGACCAAATTAGACCGAGTTATGTTCAAAATATGGAAAACTACTCAACATAAAAGTTGTAGATATTCGTCTTAATTTTCCGGCCATATAAAATATATAAAAATCGGAGATTGTATGAAAAAGTTATAGCCTAAATAGTAAGGGTCAGCCGAAATGGAACATAAATTAATTTCTGCATCGGAACTATAAGGAATTTGTCGAATATCCAAGAAGAAATTTCATCAACTCATATATGCTTGAACATGATTTTTATCTTGTGTTGTGCCTTCTATAACGTAATAGTCGTCGAAATTAATGGGGTGTTACACTATATTAGAGTCATTATGTTGGAGTTGAGGTGTATAGCTTCCCATCTGTTATGGCTTGGCCCTTTCATGGCAAATATTGACAATAGGTTTTGTGGACGCCTAATATTTAGATTTTTTTATTTTAATAGGAGATTATATTTATATTTTAATATGTTTTTTATTTTGATATTTTTTTAATAGATCTTCTAATTTTAATCGGTAATGAAAATATTAATTGCATAGATTAAGTGTCATGAGACGCAATAAAAAGTTTAAAAATGTTTAACTTATATATATATATATATATATATATAATATATATATATATATATATATATATATATATATATATATATATATATATATATATTGGATTATCTATGATAATATTCAAAAGTTAATCAAATAATATAATATATTTTATTATAATAAAATGGTTCTTATTGAATAGATTTATAGATTTAATTTTATAATTTAATAGTATTTTTTAATTGTAATAAAATAGTCTATTATATTTTCTTATTATAATATAGTTCTTATAAAATTATAATATTTATTTTATTGTAATATAGTTCTTATAAAATTATAATAAAAATTGGTTGTAGAGTGTAACATCCGGTGACCCCGACGACTTTTACATTACCAAAGCCTGATGACTATTATAGTTCGGAGGTATAATACTTGATATAAATCATGTTCGAGCAAATATGTGCTCATAAATGGTATTGGGACATTCGGAAGGTTCCTTGAAATTTTGAAGCAAAACTTAGTTTTCGTTCCACCTCGAACATCTTTTAATAATCGGGCCGTACCTTTTTCATACGATCTCCGAGTTTTATGAATTTTATATCACCGAAAATCTCAGATCGAGATCTAAAACTTCTGCATTGAATATGTTTCCAAATTCGGACTAGAAATAGGTCCAAAGGGCAAGCCAAAAATTTTGATGAATAGTATGTTCGGACCCAAATGGAAGAATCTCAAACTTTCTCCAAGATTCCACACTTTTGTCCAACCTTCCAAATATCAAATGACCCCTACTATATAAAGGGAATACAATTCACAAATTCACAATTTGAAACAAAATGAAAGAAGAAAATGTAGAAGAGAGAAATAAGAAGAGAATGAAAGAGAGAAAGAATGAGAGAGAGAATGAGAGAGAGAAGAGAAGGAAGAAAGAAAGAAGAAGAAGAAAGAGGAAGGAAAAGAAGAAAAATGAAGCAAGTTGAGCATGGCATCCTTGGAAAATGAGGGAATTCACAAGAAAAGAAGGTAAGAAAACTTAACCCAAAATTTAAGTTGTTGGATTTTGAAAGATTGATGATGAGATAGAGATATTAACATGCTAAGTGTTGTTTTTTATTGATTGATAAGTAAAGAAATTGGTTGTTGCATAAGTACCCAAATTTGATGAATTCTAAAGGCTTAAGCTATAAGTGAGAATGATGTGATTAATGGAATGTTGAGGATGTTAACTTGAATTAAAATATGTGAAGTTGATGTATGATGATGTTTTGTGTTATGGTTTTTAGTATGGAAATGTTAGGAATGGCATTTGGGTGAGTTGGATTTTTTAGAAGAAGAATAGGAGCCTGGAAAATTGATTCGTGTCGCGACGCAAAAGGGCTTTGCGTCGCGATGCGCAAGAGAAAAATGGGTGCACGCTTCTGGACGCCGCATGTCGCGATGCGCAAAGAGTTGCCTCGTGACGTGTGGCATAACTTATTCCCAAAACAGTTCAAACCATCTCAGATCCACCTTAGCGTGTTAGAGACCACCCTTAGGATCTCATATCAGTTCACATGCATACATTGCATCTTATTCCAAGCATGATATACTAAGTAACAATATCGCGGACTTGAATTGAGAAAGTTTAGCCTAGTTCCGAAATTCATCTCATGGTTTGTAATCTAACCAAGCTACCATTTATAGACCATTGCAGGAATCACATTATCCTTCGACGAAGCGATATAGCACCGACCAAATTCCAAACAGTGAGTGGACCTCTTTTCTCAAACTGATTTTATTTAACAGTTTTTGATATCAGACTTACTTTTGAGCATATAGGGCGTTAGCCAGAAAATTGTTACAGTTATTTTTTTCGGATAATAATGATTTCAAAAAGAAATATTTTCAAACCTGAGTTTCATGTTTTCGAGGTATGGGAAAAACCCACCTCAGTATGTAACTCATTCAGTTATGTAATTGACGGACAGAGAGCATATACACATGTAGTGGACTGGGGACGACGATACGTAATGCCCTCAGATCCTTGTTCAGGATTAGGGATGACAAATGCCTCTAGATCCTAGTTTCAGAGCTTGGAGGGTAGAATAGATCTGCACCCCTAGCTCTAGTTCAGTGGCTTGGGGGACGGTGATACGTAACGCCCCAAGACCACTAGTTTTAGGGACATGAGTGGCGTGATTTAGGGGACGGCGATACGTAACGGCCCAAAGTCATGGTTTTGCATTCCTCGCTCCAGTTAGGCGTATGCGGGGAGGGCGAGACATAACGCCGCCATACATCAAGTTTTTCAGTTACAGACCAGCATTCAGATATCAGATTTTCAGAAAAAAAAAAAAAAAAGGGTTCTAAGATATCAGATTTTCAAGAAAAAGTTTTCAAAAAGCATATTTTAGAAAGATAAGTTTTATATAAAGTTATTTATGGAACTACGGTTTTAGAACCAAATGCTTTTATATCAAGTTTTTTAGTTTTGCGTCAACTCACTTAGATCGTACGACGATCTAAGCCCCCACTGCCAGTTTTCTTGTTTTACAAGTGTTCTCGGAGGACGAGCTCGGAAGGGCAGATACTTATGCATTCACTAGGGTTTGGAGTCCCCAGTTCAAGTCAGAATGGGTAAGAGTCCAATCAGAGTCAAGTAAAAGTTACGTATTTGTCTTTGATGTTGAGGTAGTCATTGTAAAAGTGTGTTATTAAGTTTTCAGTTATAGATGTTGATTTATGGTTGAGGAGTCAGAGGCTCATAGGAATGGTACTGTTGGAGTCCTCTAAGGGTCCCAAGATCATAGATTAAGCATGAAATAATATGAATACACATCAAAGGAGGTGCGGAAAAAACTCACATTGATCGGTTGGATGCTCCGAAGACAAAAATCGAACTGCTCCTCCTTGTTCGGTAGTGGATTGCTCGGTGGTGAACTGAGCAGTGGCTCTCACGGCAGTGGGTGGATCTCCTCCATGAAGAATCGGCCATAGACTCCATTAAAGCTTCAAGCTTTGTTGATAATCTTCCATGCTCACGAACTCACTTCCCTATCACCTTAGGATGCCTCATAGAGTGTGCTAGCACATAGATCTTGCAACAAGATCATTTGCTTCTCCATTTTGCTCGGTCAAAACTAGAGAAATAGATGAAGAAATCGGTCCAAGACCGAGAGAGAAGAATAGGGGTTTTTGGCTCCAAAAAGCCTAATACCAAAAATGTAAGAGAGATAATTAAGGAAAAAGAAAAATTGTAAAAGGTTTATATATTTCCAAAATAAATAAATCATTTACCTTTTTTCAATTTCAAAAAGCAAACATTAAATGCTTTCTTTCAATCACATCAACTCACATCAAACTCTCAAATGTCACATCACTCAAAGTGACATGTGATTTGACGCTTGATGTGACTTGCGATTTGACGCTTGATTTGACTTGCGTGCCGCACTCGAATTTGAAATGCGAATGCGCTCACAAATAATCTCGT